>JAOUQT010075769.1:0-10160 GCA_025769995.1 Xyliphius kryptos
AGCCACCGTGCAGCCTTTCATAGCAGACACGATTTGAACCTGCACAGGGAGACCCCAATGGATTTCAAATCCATCGCCTTAACCACTCTGCCACAACTACATGAGTACTATATTAATGCTAATAAATAATTTCAAATTCAACAAACAGCATCTGTGAGGTTCTACAAGAAATAGTTTTTACACAATATGAAAAGTAAATACATTACTTGTCACTGGAGTTGTGTACCCCAAGGTATCCATATTTACTTTTACTGTTTGGAAACGTGCAAGTTTTTTTGCTTCTCAAATGGTACCAAATTACCTTGAGATTTCAATGACCCATTGTTTTTTAAGCTTTGGCTTAATTCATCTGTGACCAATTAGGAAAATCATTTACCCTACCTTGGCGAATAGCGGCCAGAAGATCGCTGCGGCCATCGCTGACTGGTTCAGGCTGGGCTTTGGGAGCAGTGGAGATACGAAGGCCACCTGAAGAAGGTGCTGGAGCAGATGGCGGTGGTGGGCCTGGAGGAGGGGGTGGTGGAGGTGGAGGTGGGGGTCCACCACCAACAGGTGGAGGAGGAGGTGGGGATGGCATACCGGCAGCAATAGGTGGTGGAGAAGGAATAGACATAGGACTAGCAGAAAAATCAGGTGGAGGTGGAGAGGGTATGGCATCAAATAGAGGTGGTGGTGGTGGTGGCATCATTCCCCCAGGTGGGGGAGGAGGTGGGACTACAGGTGGAGCCATGGAAGGACGGCCAGTTGGAGAGGAGACTTGTACTGGCGGAGCTGGTGGAGGATGGCTGGGACTTAAAATACTCATTGGCCTGTTAGGTGAAGGTGAATATGGTATGTCGTTACACCTGTAAGAGAAGTGTTCTGCTGTCAATCAAAACCCAGAACTTCATACATAATTAAATATAAAACATTATTGTTTAACTACCCATGAAATGAACATTTGTGTAGTTTTTTTTTTTTTTTTAATTCCCACTTTTCTCTGAACATCGAGCAATAACACAACTTACGTCATATCCAGGGGAGGAGGAGGAGGTAAGTAATCTTCATTATCTATTATAGGTGGTGGAAGAGGGGAACCAGAATCAATACTGTATGAGAGAGTGCTTTGGTCTAGCGTTCCCTCAGAATCCATCATGCCCATATCATCACCAGACCCAATGCTGCCATTGAATGTATCCGCAGCATTACTAAAACAAATACAGAACCACTTACGTTAATATGCATTACGTCATGATAAACTCAATGAGGTTCTGCATCTTCACTTACGCATCAGTTTTAGGTACAACGAATTCTTCTCCCATCTTTCGACGTTCCCATTCGTCTTTGCGCGTTTTGATTTTGCGAGGGTTTAAATTACTCCGATTAGGATTGTCTTTCTTTTCCTTCTACAGAGGGTATACATAGAAGGTTATCATAAAAGATGTCTGCTACAACTCCAGGACATTCTATTTTAAAGGTTCTTAATTTAAAGTCTCACCCTGTGTTTCCGTTTTTCCTTCATTATGTCTTTGGTATCTTGAAGCATCTGCTCTTTCCACAGGTCGAAGAAATAAGATGGGTCAGTGTAGAATTTAAGAGCTTCTTTCCCATCATCCCTGCAACAGACAGCCAGAGTAACTTAAGACATGTAAGCTAATGACTGGCAAACGAGACAGACTCAAAATATATAAACTTGAGACCACGTTTCCATCAGGAATAACATGTAATACAAAAATCACTATTTTTGTCATTTATTAAAGAAATGTTTGTAGTATTTGCCAAAATCAATTTGGATGTTCTTAAGATAAAAGTAGTATTATTTTACCACAAGTCATTTTACTTATATTCGTGACAAAATGCTAATTTAGGTAGAATTCGAAATGCCAAAGCAGTTTCAGATCACACATTTTTATTCGAGCAAAATGGTTTTAAAAATTAATTAATTAAATAAAATATTTTTTGGTTTTATTTTTAGAGATATAGTTCAATTCACAGTCATTAATGCAAGTCTGCATTTGGCTGCTGATGATAAATACATAAAATATTTTATACCTGTAAACACTGAGGATGTTTAGTGGAGGTGGCTTATGGCAGGTCGTGTAAGTCTCCTGCACTGGTTGAGGCAGCGAGGATCGAGTAAATAGCTGCTGATCTTGAATCAGGCTAGAGCGGAAAGCCTTGCGAGTATTGATTGCCTGCAGGGAAACTTGAGACAAATGAGGCACATGTATAATCAAATGAACATGAGAAAAATCAGAACATAAAATAAACTCTGAAAACAATGAAGTCGGGCCAATTTAAACATTCTCCATTAAAGTGTAACGACTTGTTAAATGTCACCATGTTATTAAAATTACTTCAGAAATTTTATGTTGACTTGATTTATAGTAAATGCTTATAAGAGTTCTCTAATTCTGTTACCTTCTTCCTCTTTAGGGTCCAGCTGGGTGACTTTCACTTGCAGTTTGTCCACTCTCTCGCCGAGGGTGTTCACCCTTTCTGCAAACAAACCGGCCTGCACAAAAAGCTCACCAAACACATCCTCAGCAAACCTGCCTGCAAGTGTATTGAAGAACATAAACATGTGTCACATTCAACCTGTAAAAACATTCCCCTGAAAACCTACAGTAAGAGCCACTTACTTAGAGAACCAAGCTGGCGAATGATGTTAGCAAGTGTGATATTAGTGACACACTCCAGCTCACTCTTTACTGCTGTGGGTATATTTTGGCGGCACAAATGCCGCGGCTCGATGTTCCGCATTACCAGAGGCATGATTGTGACTCTTCTTCCTAAGTAACATTAGAAAACACAAGACAATGAGCTTCTCCATAGAGCTGTTTTAAGAAATCCACTTCAGGTTTCATATCTGTATTTCTTTACAATGCATGCATTCACGATTGTCTATGCACTTACAGTTCTGCTTGAAAGTAACACAGCAGATGTAGAGAACCAAACAAAACAAAATAAATAATTAAATATTACATTATTGCATATATTTTTTAAGCAAAATTAAGTGAATATTTGTTAAACAGAAATAACCAACAAAATGTTTTTGTAGTTGTTAACCATCCGACACACAGGCCTAGAATTTTAGCTTTTTTGCCTGAACTCTTATGTTGGTGAGTGGGTTTCCATAAGCTTCCTGCTTCATTTTCTTCCAAAATTTTTTCATTGGATTATGGTCAGGTTAAAGTTATTCTAATAGATTAGGTTTGTTCTTTGGTAAAATGACTTGTGCATTTAGGGTTGATGTATTGATTTTTGACGTGTATTCTCTTGAGATACAGCTCAGCTTTGGTCATACCACAAGATAATTTCAAAATGTGTTGTGAAGATCAGATTTCGATAGATTATTTGTTTTTGAATAAAACAGAGCACGCAAAATAATCATCCATTCGTCATTCCATCGATTGAAAACAAGTAACTTGTAATTTCACCTTTAAATAACAGTTACTCTTAAATGTTTACATATTTTTGTTAGTCTGAAATGTATGGAATCATTACTTTCAATAAATAAGTGAATGTTATATCATGTTTTGAGTTTTAAACTTTTTGAGTTGTTTAAAAATCTAATAAAAATTTTAGGTCAAATTCATACAGAAATAAAACAATCTAAAAATGGTTTACAAACTTTAAGCACAGCTTTAACAAGGTCACCAATAAACAGCCTGCTACTAAAAGCAGAAGTAAGAGTGCTGTTTCTTATGAACACTTTTTTTTTTTTTAAATCAGCTGCAAAACTGCTGCAAGCAATGCTGACTTGGAGTCACTGCTGGTATGTTCTGTTTAATACCAGTTGAGATGGTTAAATGCTAACCTACCAAAACAATGCCTCTAGCCAAACAATTTTTTTAATGATTTTGTTTTGACTAATTAATTTGACATGACACTGCCAAAATAGAGAAACACTAACAGTCTGCCAGTGTAGCACAAAGCTACCTAAAAAAGACGTTCTAAAATTGTAAGACAATGCATTTACAGACCACATTAATATGCACACCTTATTGTTTCTACAAAAATAATGTCAATTTTATCAGTTTCACTTACATAATTGTATTTTGTAGTTCTACATTTACAGGGTGTAGTCCATCTGTTTCCTTACTTTGTTTTTTAATGATCAGGAGACCTAGTGTACCACCATACATCGGGTGTAATTTGCATGGTGGATGATTCTCAGCACTGTAGATACTGACATGGTGATGGTGTGCAAGTGTGTGCTGTACTAGTGGATTCATATGTTACTACAAAGCTAAAAAGCAGAGCACCGACCAAAAATACCCAGTCATCATCATCATGTGGGCTATTAAGCACTAATAAAGGATGAGAGGAGGAACAACACTGTACAAACTGTGCGGCAACAAATAGGCTGCAAAGTGCAATACTGGGAAAAACTAAATATAAACTATGAGCTATACTTCTAAAAAAGCAATTACTGTCCCGGGGTCACATCTGGCCCTGGATATCCCTGTCTGTCCCGCCTAAAGTTATTTATAACACACAAAAAATAATGCATTTGCACCAACCACAAGCTTTCAAATTTTTTTCTTAAAAAGTTCATTCAATCTTTCATTTCATTGCATTGTGTCCAAATGTCTGCCCATCATGTTTTGAATTGTACAATGTTCCGGATTTTATTTTGTACTGTTTGGTCTAAATCACCATGTTTCAATATCTGTAACATTTAGTAGGTTTGTTGTACTACAGAAACCTATATGGTAATAACAAATGTCAATACGCTACATCTACTCTATCATCACACAAGCCACCACCAGAGTTTAAAGCCACAAAGCCAGTACATAAGAATTCAAATAAAAAAACTAAAAATTGAACTACAGGGAAAGTCATATGAAACGAATATGAGATGAACCCACTGAGCTGTAAAGACAAAGAACAGCAAGAAATTTCTTTAAATGTTTGAAACATAAAGCATATAGTGAAAGAGATAAAATTACTCCTTGTTAATTTATTTCGTGAATCTTGGAACTAACATGGAAACAAAACAAGACTAATACACAGAACGATAACTACAAATAATAAAATGTGAACGTCGTCAAGGTAAGAAAACGAAACAAATATTAAAAATAAGGAACAGCATTCGTGGAAAAATAAATAAGGAGTTTTATTGACTGCTTACATCTTCCTGAATAAAAAAATTGGTTTCTTTTTAAAATTGTTAATCGAATGACAGAGACGTGCTGCCTTCCAGGTCTTTGGCACTTTACATCAAACCTTTCCGTGAATGCAATTTAGATTTATTTACTTTCAAATAGTACATAAAATAAATAGAAATCTAGATGATAAAACTGTGGAATGTGACAAAGCGACGTACTTACGATTAAATCTACTTTAATAAGGAAAAAGAGTCGGGCCCACCCTGAAGGTCCTGAGCAGGAAGTAAACTGTTAGCTAGCTGGCTAGGTAATCCGCATCATTTAACCTAACTGTTCTTGCGCTACTTTTGTTGTTTCTGGAGAAAAGGAGAACAAGACATCAATTCTCTTACCACCAAGTAACACAAATTGGTCCCTCCTGCCGAAGTCTTTGTGCTGTTGAACTGTTCAGCTACCTTAACATTACTTTAACTCTTTAACAAATGTCCGCGTTTGCCGTCAGTCGAGCTGTCTAAAGATTACCCACAAGAACCTAGATTTGCTAACTTTCCATTGGGCAGCTTTTGAGAACGTGAAATTCTATTGGCTGCCGTGGCTGTCAGTTTCCAGAACAAAAGGCGGCGTTATAAATCAGGACGTAAAGCACTGAGCTCCACCCGAGTGAGTTCAAAACATCTGTGGTGGTTGTACAGGGAGGGGCCGTGGTTCCTAACGCTGGGGCCTGCTCCAACACATCCGTAACCTACCCAAACATCTGAAATATTTCTGCTTCATACACATTGAAGCATTTAAAAGACAAGAGGCATTACTAATGTGTATTTAACATTTGTAATATTATAATATGAATTAATTATATTATAAATTATATTATTATAGTTTTTGATGTCTCATCTTTTCTAATTACCTTCCCTTCCCTTAATCCTTTATAAGGGTTGCAAGGGAAAGAAGATTTCGGTCGTCGGACACATAAACCCAGCACAGGATGCCAAGCCATGCTGGGCGTACACTCACTGTAAACACGGACTATATATGGGCAATTTAATCAAGAAAACCCAGAGAATACCCAGGCGGACTCTGGGAGAACATGGAAACTTAACCCAGATTGGGATGTGACTCTGGAGCCCTAGCACGCAGCAAATTTGCAAACCACTATGCCACAATTCATTCATTCATTCATTCATTATCTTCTGCTTATTCCTTTATGAGGGTTGCAAATTTGACAATCTATATACTGTATATAAAGGACTACGATGGGATACGCATGGCAAAGCCCCACCCTCTTTTTGTTTCCTAATATTGTGGCTGCTTCACACGGAACAACAATTTCCTTGATCAGTTAACTGTTTGTTTTTATCAGTCCCTTTTTTTCTGGAAAAAATGTATCGAAAAAACTTGCTCTTAAACTTTGCAACATGGCTGTAACCAGGGCCAGCCTGGGGCAAAAAAATCAACCCTGGCATTTTCATAGAACAGTTTAATTCATAAAACATTATTTGTTTTACATTTACGTTGGTAATACTTTCATTGCAACGATTTTACCTATCATCTAACGGTCGCCATCGCCCATCAGTACATTAGCTCCCTGTATTATCCTAATGTTACTCGCTGCCACTGACGGGATTTACACTTTCGCGGTCACTCTGTACCTCGGCCTCCTGTTACATTGCTGTCACAAATGATGTAGATATTACTGCAGCAGCGAACATGTCTGCGATTTTGGCACAATTTGCAGAACAGAAAGCCGCCACTCAGTCGCTTTACACTGAAATCAGCGGTAGCCAGTTTAACCTCGCACGGAGGGGTGGGCCGCTTTCGTTCTTTATACTGATTGGTTCAGTGCACTGTCTATATTTTAGATGGACCAATTGGCAGCCCCCTTTAAACCACAGACCAGTCTTTCACAAAAAAATCAGACCCTGTGGACGGTAGGCCAACCGGGAAAATGCCCGGTGTGACAGATGGCCTGTCCAGCCTTGGCTGTAACCTTCGTTTGCCAACATTGCATAGTTTTTTTGTAAGCATAGTTATACAGTCTGCTCAGCAATACGCTGACTACATTAATACTTCATGAGTTTACGAAGGCAAGGCAGAAATAGGACAGGAAGCGTTATACTAACGAAGGGCTTAATTATGCAGTGTATGCTATGCTACGGGCCGGTTAGTTATTATTAATACAGCAGAAAGCACCTTGTTCCAAACCATATATAAAGTGGGAAAATGTACAGATATCAGCCAATTATCCTTTGTATTTTTTTCCATGCTATGATTTATAGTATTTACTATTTTACTACTGCTGCTTCATTCCCTATGCTGTGTGATAACAGTCTGCCTTCCGTCTGCCGACTGATGATTATTATATGTAGTTTGCCTTGAGGTCTGGAATGCACTTCCTAAACATATCTGCAATATAGAAAAACATCTATTTACACAACACACATTCTTTATAATCTTTTTTTTTTTTTTACATAGAATCACTGTTCTGTAATATTAAGCAATTCTTTTTACAAAAACATAATTTATCCATGAACAAAAGTCTATATTAGAAAAGACACCTCTGAAATCAAAATGGCTAAAATGTTTATCATTTGGAGCACAAATGATACTTTTCCTGGGTAGGGTGTTTTTGTTTATCTAACATGCAGGATACTTCCTGTTCTAAACAAGTCTGTAGGAGGTATAGTGGTGGCAACATATTAGAACAACATGTTGTTTTTCATTAGGAGCTGACCAGGACATACAAGAAAATGAATACCATCATACTTTCTTGGGAAAACACAATGTCCTCTTCTAGTTAAATGAAAAAAGGTAATCACTAAGGCTCACCTACCAGCAAAACAACCAAGTCAGATCTTGGATCTACATCCAGGGTGGTCATGGAGTATGTACTGTATGCCCTTCATACATTTCAAAAATAATAATAAAAGTATCAACGCCTGTAAATTCAGCTTGCAAAGATGCTAGTGTTAGAATGTATTATCATTTAACAAGCTCAATCCACATAATACTTATGTAAGTGCTGCATTGCCAGCATTTATGAATATTGAATTCTGACTAAACAAATTATTTCTTAAGGCCCTCAAACTTGTGAAGAATAAAACCCTAAATAACTGTATTGATTTTGCATTTAACAATTGGACAAAAAAGGGAATACATCATTTTTTAAAATTATATTTAATATTTTAATTGTAGCATAATTTCAGAATGATTTATAACAAACTTTTTTTTAGAGGAGAATGTAATGTGGGTACATTAATTACTGCAATTCATGAACTTTTTGTTTTGCGTTTTAGTTTTCCAACTCGTTTCGCAGCTGAAGGACAGGGAAGCAACACAATCACAAAGCAAGTTCATACAGAAAGCAGAACTTCTACTACAACAACGGCCCGTCAACAGCATCTACAAGTCACACAATCCAGCTGGTGAAAGTAGACAGGGAGCTTTGCAGCACAGGCAAACTATGACCTCACAAGGTTGTACCTAAAAGACAGTAAGTCTTCGCCACCACTCCCTTAGAAGAATGTGCTGAAGACTAAGATAAGGTATTGGGAGAATTGCAGATGGAACCAGCTCTCGGGGTGCAGTGGTGTGTAGCTTCTGATGAATACCAGTTCAGAGTGGTCATCAAGGAGAAACCACTCACCTGTAGAGAAGTGTTAGCTACATTTGCTTCAGTCTATGATCCTCTTGGATTCGTAGCACCTTTCATTTTAATTGGGAAGCACATTTGGCAGTAAATGTGTTGTCCCAAATGAACTTGCTCCAACACTTTACCTGATGATCTGTGACCTCAGTAGGAGTGTTGGCTCCATGAACTCTTGTCCAACCTCATTTGAAACCAGTGGAAGTTCACAGGGTCATTAAAGTATATCCAAAAACAGATGGAACAGTGACTGAAGTTGTGTATCAGTGATTTCAACCTTGATAAGAAGGGAAAGCGTGTCTCTAAACCAGTCTATCTTACCCATCCATAAAAAGATGGTTTTCTGCATTTTCATTTATGACTTTAAAATAACAGATTTTGGTGTGAGTGTGTCTAAGCAGTCCATATTTTAATTTTATTTTATGGTTCCTATTCTTTTTAAGGACATTAAAAATGTTAATTCCCAAAGCTCCAACGCTTCTTAAGTTCCATGGTTAGAATTAAGTGTTACAGTATTCTTTTCAGCGCATCAAGACATATGAAGTTATAGTATATTCTTTCCGTTATCATCATTAAATCGACGGAAGATACACAATCCAATTAATTAATCACCGAGCAGGAATTTTCATAAATTTTCACTATTCTATTTGATTACCTAAAAATGTAAGAATATATTATTTTAATACAATTATACCTTATTTTGAATTAAAAACATAAGCAAATAACTTTTTATTACTTTTATTACTAAGACTTTTTCCACAAACTGTTTCCTTGATATGTAATAAGCAAATAGCGGCATATATTAAACATGCATTTTTCTAGTACTTGCGAATTTCCTGCTCATAATGTAGTTAAACCTATCTAAAAATTTATATCTTGCAATTTAGAATTTTTCTTATTTCTCGCTTAATGGGCTAAAAAGTGTACGCTTGTGTGGGTCTTTTTAGTTTAGGACCCTTAAGAAAGCAACGAGCGCTCTTCTTTAGCTTCACCAATAGATGGCACTGTAGACAGTTTACAAAAGACATAGTGCAGGTGTTATGTTTTCAGTTAATGTGGCGCAGAATGGCAGCTTATAGGTCCTGGGTTTGACTGCAGGGAAGACTGTCAAACTTACTGTCAAATTTGCATGCTCTTCCTCATCTGTGTGGTTGTTCTCACAAAGATCAAACCACTTGCAGGACAGATACAGCTTAAAAAAAAAATAATACACCACTGCAAAATTATCAGTTTCTCAATTTTTTCTTTTTATACTCTACATGTTTGAGTAAAAAGAACATTGTTCTTTTATTCTACACTGCTCAAAAAATAAAGGGAACACTTAAAACAACACAATGTAACTCCTAAGTTGACCACACTTCTGTGAAATCAACCTGTCCAGTTAGGAAGCAACACTGATTGTGAATCAGTTTCACTTGCTGTTGTGC
>JAOUQT010075790.1:0-20342 GCA_025769995.1 Xyliphius kryptos
TTATCCCATGGAGGTCTGGAAGTTACATTGTGTTGTTTAAGCGTTCCCTTTATTTTTTGAGCAGTGTATATAGTTGTATTACCAAGTGCTAATAAGTGAAATAACTAACAATGCCATCACAGTACATGAGTAAGTTAATGTTTATATGATTAACAGGTAAAATATGTTCACAAGTTCTAAAATACAAGACCAAATCAACTCACTCAAGTCTTCTGGCTAGAGTTCAAGTCAATACAACATATTTAAGTGTATGATTACAATACACAGCTATATATATTTATATATTTTTCCTTCCCCATGTATATAAAAAAAAAACAGATCAAGTTTGCTTTTTAAACTCAAAAACAGTTTAGGAATAGATGAAATGGCAAATAACTGTATTTTATATATTAACTATCAGTGGTGGGATGAAAATTGCACACCTAGGCCTTCAATAATACTCAGACTGAATTAATCCACCTGCCAATAACTATTTTATGGCTTTAAAAACATTTTATTATGCAAAAATGCAGTATAAAGAGCTGTTGTGTGGCAGGTAGTTAAATTGTGTAGACACAAAAAAAAAAGAAAGAAAAAAAAATAATAAAAATGAAAAGGAAAATAACCATCCAAAATCCATCATTCTTGTTTCCATTGAAATTAGTTTAGTACATCTAATGTCTGTCTATCAAAAGTACTCTCCAGTCAGAGAGCGTAAATATATTAACATAACTAAGCCGGCTAGATGGCTCCGTAACACCAAATCTCAATCTGATTGGTTAAAGAAACAGGTTGATATACACTTGTTTAATGCTGGGAAAAATTCCTGAAGGTGTAGGCATAACAATTTAAAACATGGCAACCAATGGTGCTGAAATGTGATTGGCTCAATACAGGTCTGGAAACGGCGCAACCTATGGCGAAACGCTATAAAAGGAAGCAGACCATTTGGAATTATTTAATAAGTATTCATGAACAAAATATATTTAACATCAGTCTTGATTCAAATATTTTACGGCCTTCAGCGAAGACTTTGAAGACACTGACGGCGCGCCACAGAACTGTATAGACGGCTAAGTGGCTTCTGTAAACTAAACAATGTTTACAGCTAACGCTTCTCTCCAATTTCCTGTTGGTAATAAGCGGATATCGTGATTTGCCATGTGAATGGTGGCTGTGTTTCAAGTCCTTGGAATAAAAGTTTGGAAAATGGTAACATATACACACACACAAAAGTCATTTTAGCCGAGTCCATGCCGAGAGTTGACTTAGTAGCGACTCCCACTCGAATCGCTAAATCAAGTGCCCATCTCTGTTACAGATACATCTGTTGCAGTTGAATTAGTTGCTATCCAGCCGTTTCTCACTATTATTTTAGAATCCAGCTTGCAGGCAGGTCAGCACACTGAAGTTAGAACCTGAACAGATGTTCCTGCTTTTCTCGATCACATATGCAACTAGAGAACATCACGTCACTGATTAGATTAGGTGTGTACAAACTGTGCTCTGGATCTCTATTCGTGGTCGCTGACTTGATTCAAAAGGACTTTAGGGAAATGTCAGACACCCTAAAGAGGAAGTGTCAGAGACATGCTGACACACATCTAGGTGTGTTTGTTCTCCCCACACCCACATCCCAAGCTCTGCTCTTTATCTTTGGTGCAGTGAGGCGTGTCTTCTCTCACTGTTGCCTTGTCAACCACTTCTCCCTTGTCTCCTCAATCTATCCGTCTCGCCCTCTCACTCTCCCTCCATCTCCCTTATCTTCATCAGTCTCCGATCTGTTTGTGCAGTCCACAGGCTTAGTCCAGAGGCCTCTGGGAGCATCATTTCCATGACAACGGCACCGAAAACCATCCAGACTGTATGATCTTCCTGCCAAGCCGCTATGTGACCTTAAGCCCTGGCACATCCGAGGTTAGCAGGAGCAAAAAGGATGGAGCCAGTTCTCCAGAACAGATTTCAGAGCAGTCATGAGGTAGAGGTTGGAATTATGAGATTTAAGGGATGGCAGAGCTATTCAAAGCACAATAGCGCCATGTAATTGCAGACTTGCTTGAGATCAATGGCAAGCTCCAGGTCAATGTGAAGGCTCAGCATGATAATGAATTAGAGCACACCATCGTAATACAAAACCATGAACATGAAGAGCTGCCTATTATTTTAGCCTTCCCTCATGCTTTATTGTTCATAGTGCTCGTTACATATGGCTCCCCTTTGTTTTGGCATTTTAGCATGTGTGGATAAGGCATTTACTCTGTGTGGATGTTTTTTGTTATGAAAATTCAAGGTTCTAGCAGCTTATTAAAAACAATTTTACCATTTTGGTTCTTCAACCTCGGTTAAACTGTGTACAATCTTCTATACATGCATTGCTGTTCATCATGCATCTATGCCAATCCTTAAACACAGCAAGAAAAAATGAATAATTATTTTTTAATGCTTGCCATTAACAAAACAGATCTTATTACCCGCCCGGAGCCAATGTGAAAGTAGAATGGCTTTCTTTTTTTAAAGCTTGCTGGCTAATGGCTGTTGAATATCAGACCATCTGGAAAAGTGCCAAACGCTACTGAAGGCAATTCACACACTTATATATGGACGCAAAAAGTGTGTGGCTTAAACAAAGATGGTAAATCCAAAAATGCCTTTACTCCCCCCTCCCCACCCCAAGAAATGCAATTAGTGTATCAATATGTTTAAGGCCCACATGCTGTTTTATACCTTTGATGCAAACATATTGATATGGATGTCATTAAGTAAATCGCTTGATCGATGTGGATGAAAGCCCATCAAGTAATTAATTTTTTTCGTTTTGAACTTATATGGATGATGCACGCTGATTTTCTTTGTGCTGATGAATGTATAAATGGGCTATAAAGGTTATTTAAAGAAATTCAAGAATGCATGGTGTATGGAAGAATCTGGGTTCATATAAGGCACTTCATTCGTCTCGAAAACCTTGGCATCCTGGCCCGAAATGAAGCCTTAAAAGATTTGAAATGAAAACCTTGCCGCTTGCACATGATTTAACTTAATACTGTTGAATTACAACAAAAACAAGCTATCGCATATGATTCACAGACCCCTGACCTAAATCCTAACATCTAACGTCTTGAGAGACTATGAATTAAGGAACGCTGAGATCTTGCTCTTTACCCTTTACTCTCATCGAGCATCATGGGAAATGAAAAGCTGCTCACATTATTACATGCAAAAGATATTTAGGCTTGTGATAAAATTGATGTTATATGACTGATGTTGGGTGGCACAGTGGCTTAGTGGTTAGCACATTCGCCTCTCAGCACTGGGGATTCTGGGTGGAGTTTGCATGTTCTCCCCGTGTCTGCATGGGTTTCCTCTGGGTTCACCGGTTTCCTCCCACATTCCAAAAACATGAAGGGAGTGGTAGCTCAGGGGTTAGGGTGTTGGACTATCAATCAGAAGGTTGGGGGTTCAAATCCCAGGTCCACTGGTTACCAATGTGGGTCCTTGAGCAAGACCCTCAACCCTCATTGCTCAACCCTGTGTTCTGACCCCAACCAACCAAGTTGGGATACTTGTAAGTCGCTTTGGATAAAAGCGTCTGCTAAATAACTAAATGTAAATGTAATGAAGGTAAATTGAATGCTCTAAATTGCCCTGTATAGTGTGTGTATGAGTGTGTGGCTGTGTGAGTGAGTGTGTACGCAGCGATGGAAAGGCGCCCTGTCCTGGGTGTATCTGCCCATCGCCCATTCCCCATGGGCATGGGCATGGGGAACCCCCCCCGCGACACTCATAAAGGAATAAGCAGATGATAATGAATGAATGAATTTAAGATACCGAAAACACCAGCATGAGCAAAATGACGTCGGTTATCATCATAAATTTTGGTATCGGTACATTTTCGATATATCGCCCAAGCCTTACCCATTGATTAATTATGTACTGTACTATTTATTTTTTTGGCTTTATCGCCTTGTAATCCACATGATCTAAAGTTGGGCAGCAATGTGGCTTAGTAGTTAGCACATTCGCCTCTCAGCGCTGGGGCTTTCCGGTTCAAATCCTAATCCTGGTGCAGTTTCCATGTCCTTCCCGTGGGTTACCTCCCACATTCCAAAAAATGGATTCAAGGTAAACTGAATGCTCTAGATTGCCCCGTACAGTGCGTGTGGCTGAGCAGAAGATAACGAATGAATGAATAATTAAAGGTGGGGAAGGCATTATGGCTATGTGGTTAGGACCTCCGCATCAAAATTGGCTACTCTAAAATAGCCCCTCTATAGTGTGTGTGTCCAGTAATGGATTTGCGCCCTGTCTTAGATGCATCTGCCCAGCGCCCAAAAAGGTTCTCCCCTGGATGGGCATGGTGTACCCCACACAATACTAGTCCCTAGTATTAGGATTAAACAGAAGATAATGATGTGAAAAGTCAGGAAAACGTTATATTAAAATAGAAGAGTATAGGTTTAAATGAGACATGTCTCCATTCCTTCAGCGCATTTAAAAAAAAAAAAAACAGAGCACAAAATACAATACGGGCTATTTTTAATTTAGGCTGATCTCATGTTATAAGGCATTTATTGCAACACTACACATAAGCTGTAGCTGGGTACAAGACAATCGTTCACTGTCATTGACATTAGTTAGATGAAATTATTTAGACAAACAGTATTTTGGTGCGAGCTGTGCTGCTTATTACATTCCCTTAAATGTTTCCAAAAATCCCATGGTGACATCGAGTTATGACCGGCATGCCAGTAAGCGCTTGCAACTCTTTAAGCAACCGAATAATCTTTAGGTCACAGTCCTCTGCCAAAATGTGCACGCAGTCTATGACCGAGAAACCTTCCCAAAGCCAAAGTTTTGTCTCACTGCATCTAGATTGCAACATACTATTTACTACTGCAGACGAACACAAGTGGGATAGCGCTTGAGGCTAAAGACTAAAAGTAGGACTAGCAAATTTAAACTGTTTACATCTAAAAGGACCTTTACCGGTAACACATTACTTCGTCTTTTCCTTTACAAACAAGGCATTCATTCTGAATGGATATGTGCTGTGCTGTTTAACATCAGTTATTAGCTTCAACAAAATGCTCTCAGGTTACAACAGGTGTGACCACACTTTTCTGACCGGAAATCTGCTTCTTTCAGTGGACAGGTCATTGTGATCTACATTTGAAATCTTTAGTGCTTAAAACACACACACACGTTATGATGATATTATTAGCAATACAAGGCAAAACACTATTATTCTAAAGATTCAGCCAGGTGTAAGTAGTCTGAACAGTAGCTGTTGATGGCAATTTGCAAGCAGGCTTTCAAATGATCCCCAGTAAGAGTAGCTAAGTATTGGCTACTTTATTATTTTCATGTGGGGAAAAGATTGATTCACATAAGAGGTTTAATAAAAACAATTATAAAATTAATAAAAACTCTCGAATGTGTGGCACATTTTCTTATGTTTGGATATTTTTCAACAACCAGCGAGTTCCAAAACTGCCCAACAGTTTGTAGAACTAAAATCTGACATCTGTATGTAGCAGGAGACCTGAATCCTCTCAGTCAGCTTCTTCCATGTACACACCAAACAGCCGTCTGTGCAGAGGTCTTGCCCGAATCGAATGAGCAATTTTTCTTGACACATCCATCACTTCAGGCATGTTAAACATTTTAAACGAGACATAATTGTGGAAGGCTGATTGAAGCACAGTTAACCGTGACTCTCGCTGGTCCCACGCATCCCCTATTCCTCGAACCTTTGGAGTGTTCCACAGCAATCTACCAATGTGCACTGTACGAGTGACATACTGAGCACACCTGGGTTACAGCATTTAGTCTTCAGGTTCTTTAGGTCAGAGTAAACTAGACTGGGGTAAGGGGTTTTATACGCCTTACTTTAATTGCCTGTACATTACCATCTTTGGAAACCCTAGAGATAACAAAATTTGGAAAATTATGGACATTAAAGATTAAATAAGGTGGCCTGTACCCAATTACAACTGTTGCCCAAATGTAACTGCTAAAAGCACTAAAAGGGTTTAAAGATTTTACGCAGCACCTACAGATTTTATTTAGATGCTAATGTACACGATCATGGTTTTTCTGCTTTTTGCTCAGCTATAAAACTGCCTGTGTACACACACACAAAGGCCATCATGTTATTATACCACTTTCATTTTTGCATCCCGTGCACAGACACCATCCTTTCTATTGCATTTTGAACACAAACCAATCTGCATAACAACTAGGTCTAGGTTGAGTTTGGTCATGCAGGAGAGCGCAAAACAGACCTGTGGAGCATCAATATCTACACTGTATACATTCCAGAGTAACAAAATCCACTTGTCAACCCAGCAAAGAGACCAAGACGGTCAATATATTACCAAAAAATGTTAAAATACATGATTCTCT
The DNA here is from genome assembly GCA_025769995.1 of Xyliphius kryptos. Taxonomy (NCBI): domain Eukaryota; kingdom Metazoa; phylum Chordata; class Actinopteri; order Siluriformes; family Aspredinidae; genus Xyliphius; species Xyliphius kryptos. Next base: position 6,382 of record JAOUQT010075790.1, read on the forward strand.
GTAATAACCTGCCAAAGTTGATTGAACTAACAAAATTAACTCAAGCATAGAATAGACCAACTAATTAAACTAATACTACTACCTTATACTCTGATTCTCTCAAAAAAAACAAAGCAGGACTAAAAACTGATACATTTTCAACATTGAATTGTTAAAACTTTGACTGGCTTAATAATTTATTATTAATATTTCATTGATTATTCTTAATAATCTCAAACTCATTCACTTAATGTGCTTTAATAAACCAGTTTTTCATTGGATCAGAAGTTTACATAAACTTTTATCATTTAATGGCTTTATCTTGATCTTATAACCACTTAACTTGAACCGAACCCTTAAATGCAGTCTTACACACTTCTGTGGAATTTTAAACCATTACTCAAGGCAGAACTGCTGTCAGTGATTTAAATTTGTTAGCGTCCTTCCTTAAAGCATTGACCTTGTTGACCTTAATCCACTTTTTCCATAAGCATGGAAAACGGTCTGGAAATTTCCTGGCTAATACTTTATGGTGTTGCTAAATAATCATCTTCATTTAAGATTCCATAAATCAGGGCAACATATGACGACAAAGGAACGATGAGGCTATTTTGGGGCTTTTTTCTTAGAAATTAAATGTTAGCCACAATAATAATGGTGGCACAGTGGTGCACCGGCTACCACCGCCACCTCACAGCAAGAACGTCCCAGATAGGTTTCTTGTTTGTGGCGAGTGAAGAGTCAGCATGTTCCCCGTGTGTCTGAGTGGGTTTTCTCTGAATGATCCAGTTTCCTCCCACATGTCAAATAGATCTATTAAAGATACTCTATGTGAAGGAAAACCTGGTGGTCTATCCCACAAAAACTCTACATTTCAGTAGCATTGTAACCTAAAGCATATTCCTAATGTAATCTACAATACACAACAATAATGAGGTTAAAAGTGTTAATATAATAACAAAAACTATCCACATTAATGCATTTAAAAACAATACATTACAAGAAAAGAACAAGCATTACTTCTGTTCATTAAAAGGCATAATTGCAAATTAAGACTAAAAGGCCAAATGTTAGCTAATTTGTGGGCATTGAAACGAATGTCCTGTGAAAAGAATGTTTTGCTGGATTAAATATATTTGTTTAAATGATGTTACTGGTTTAATGTTGGCATCAGCTGATAAAAATGAGCTTTTCGGCAAATGGAAACTCTTTTTCCAAGTGTGCGGTGCACCCCAGCAGATTTATACAAGTGAACCGAATTTGAAATGGTTAAAGTGCAATCGCAATGACAGATCTGAAAGTTTAAAAAAGTTTATCGTAAAAATCCCTTCACCATGTGATTCAGCTGAGACACAAAACATCACTTTTAATGTAATAAATTCAAATGAACGATGATCTAAGAGTCCGGATCAAAACAGGTGGAGCATCATCAACTTGCTGTTATTGTTCTGTTCCGAATGCTACAAATTCTAAAGATGAAGAAAACAAAATCGGTTCAAACTGCACTTAGATTTAAAGTAATGTCTAAATTTGACTGCTGCTACCATTCCAACTTGGTCCTTTATTTGTATCTCCCACAGCTTCCTCCATCTCTTGGAAAGACTTTTTTTTTTTACAAGATCTCCAAGTGTGTCTTTAAAAAATCAGTGCAGATTTATCCAGAAGAGCATTTGTGTGGTCAGAAACCAACGTTGGACGAGAGGTTCTGGTTTACTATCTCTATTCTTGTCCCCAGCAAAAATGTTTGATGAGGTTGAGGTCAGAGCTGTGTGGGGGTTAGTCAAGTTCTTCCACACCAAACTCACCCAAATCATTTATAGGTTTTTCCCCAAACTGTCCCCACAAAGTTAATATCATGCAACTGGCTATGACGCTTAATATACGCCCATGAGAAAGAGACTAAATAACTTGATTTATCCAAGTGTCCTAATAGATTTGTCTAAATAGTGTACGTACATTAAAGCATGCATTTCCAAATGAAGTATAATTATTGCGTTATATATTTCAGTTGGCCTGTCATGAAAAAAATTACCATTTACCTAAATTAGAAATAATAATAATAATAATATATAGCCGTTATAGAACCCTCTAAAGACATAAATTCACAGATCTTAATCTGCCCCTCAGGGACTGATGCTGAATGTTTGTGTGAAGATGTAACATTTTTGAGTGAAGTGTTATGAAATATTTAAAAAATATATATAAATGATGAATTAATTCGAATTTTGACATAAGGATTAGTTATTATGCTGCAGCCTGACAAAAACGTCTTTTTCTGATAATTATTGGAACGCATGCTCTGCAAAAAAATTTTATGCCAAGCACGGAGACTTTTCTTTTTTAATTATCAGAAATCAAAGTATGTGAAGCATTTGGGTCCAAATTGGGGAAAAAAAATGTGTGGTTGAAATCTGGGAAAGAGTGTGTGTAAATAAATTTTCGGGGTAAAAGCATTTTGTCGCACTTAAAAGTCAATTTTAAGCCAATTGTTGGGAATTTTGTTATCGCCGGAGACGCACATCCGTTGAACCCCTAAAAAAAAAAAATCTGGATTTTTTTTAACAAAAGAAGAAAATTCAAATCCTCTCCATGTGATAGAATACTTTATCCTGGATGAAATTTAGCAACCAGTAGCAGAAAAACACAAACACTACAGTGAAATACAACAATAAAATAATAGAAAAATTGTAATATAGTAAAAGAATAGTATAAAGAGAACCAATAAATGCAATCGTGCCTATTTGAGATGGACGGCAGAGCAATAATTAACAAGAATAATGCCCAGTGTGCAAAGTAGGCATATAGATATATGTACACTATGTATGTAAAGTGTCAGCAGTGTTAAATAAAAGCTTAGTGCTCAGGCTGTTGGACTATCAATCTGAAGGGTTGTGAGTTCAAATCCCAGGTCCGCTGAAGTTACCAATGTGGGTCCTTGAGCAAGACCCTTACCCTTCATTGCGTCGGGGGTAATGTATGTAACCCTGTGTTCTGATCCCAACCATCAAGTTGGCATACTTGTGAGTAGTCCTGGGCGATATACCAAAGATTTATGACAATAACCAACGTCATATTGATATCTTTCATTCATTATCTTCACTTATTCCTTTATGAGGGTCGCCGGGGGGGGGGGGGGTTCCCATGCCCATCCAGAGGAGAACGTTTTGGGCGCTGGGCAGCTACACCCGGGACAGGGCGCCAATCCATCACTCTATAAGGGACAATTTAGAGCATTCAATTTACCTCGAATCTATGTTTTTGGGATGTAGGAGAAAACCGAAAAACTTGGAGGAAACCCACACAGACACGGGGAGAACATGGGAATTCCACACAGATTGGAATTTGAACCAGGAATCCCCAGCACTGAGAAGCAAATGTGTTAACCACTAAGCCACCCATTTTCAGTATCTTAAAAAAAAAAATTCAAGAAAAGTTGTTTGTTGGCTACGTTCATGTCAGATAGTCACGTGACTATCAAAAGGGAGTCGTACCACCAATATGGCCGTGAAGTATTTATGTTAACCTTATACATTCTTTATTTTTGGGGTATGTGACTGTTAAAATGATCGTCCATTTATCGTTATCGTGGTGAACTGTTTAATATATCGCAATAGTGATTTTAGGCCATATCGCCCCAGCCCTACTTGTAAGTGACTGGATAAAAGCGTCTGCTATATTTAAACGTGAGTGTCCAATTGTGAGTAAAATGCCCCAGAGAGAGCTATAATGACCATAGTGCTACAAAAAGTCCCTATTTATTTGTCCATCTACCAGTAGACTAAAAAAGCCTGATGGCTCTCGGTACAAAAGCCCTACTGAGTTGGTCTGTGACAGCAGTCTGCCTCTACATTTAATGATGGGATGTAGTGGGTGACCATCATCCATGATGTAGAGCAGTTGGTTTAGTGAATGAACAGTGATTAACAGGACCATTGTGTGGTTTTGGTGGTGGTGTGGGAGGGGGTCCTGTTTTTTATAACAAATCTCTACATGTGAATATTAACACGCACATTGTGGTGTAGTGTTATCCCTGTGTGTATCGTATCCTGTCAGCTACGTCGTTTAAACGTTATTTACGCTGCAACCACTGATTTGCAACGAGTCAATCGCAGTCCTAGTAAACAACGTAGTAGGTCAGATCGGTCTTTTGCATGTCTGCTCTGGAAAAATCGGGAACGTGGGAACTGGGAGAAAGACGCATTCTCGGCAGATGACCACGTCCTTTAGACAAAAGGCTTCATTCGCTAAGGGCGATCGTAGAACGGAGCTTTGTGGAAACACACCCCCTAAACGCAGAGGCTTCAAGACGCCTGTTATGCCATCGCAGCCGCGTGGCGCAGACGCAATCTTAGACTCTTATAATAAACACAAAACCGCATTAAACTGCCATTGAAAGAAGAAAAAACATAAACGAGCAGGAAACACATACTTAGGACAAGAAACAGGTACCTAGTTCTTAATCTTTTAAATATGTAAAGATTCTTTTTGTAAATAGAAAATATTTCGTAGCGCGCGCTTTAACGGTTTAGTTGACGTCACGTTCCTTCGTGTTTGCGTTGTATTTATTGGAGTTAAACGGGAGCTCGGGGGGGTTCTTATCAGTGTTGCAGACTGCGCCACCCTTACAGACGCAGACAATAAGGCTTCCCTCGCTCGGTTCCGTTTTGTGCTAACTGCGTTAGCTGCGCTCCTCAACGCGCCAGTCCGCCTGTCACCTCCCTCCGTCGTCGACACACCAAAGCCGTCTCTACCCCTCCGCCATACCGCTTGCACACATTCTGTCTGTAGAAGCAGCGACGCCGCGCTGAGTGAGCCGCATGCCTGAACTGGAGCAAAACATCCCGCGGAGGAAGCCTGAGTTAGCAGCCTGGCTAACCCGCTACCGTCAAAAGAAGACTTTTCCAGCTTACCGTGCGTCAGCGAGGCGTTGTCGAGTTCCAGTCGTGTTAGCGTGCGTTGGAAACCGAGAAAAGTGGGATTAAACGCAGCAAAGCGTTTGCTTCACGCAGCAAATCCGCAACGCGCGACGGCCAAGTGACGTTTCTAACCAGGTCCGTTTGAAAACATCGCAGCTACGTTGATGGTCGCTAAGAAAAAGCCGAGGAACAACACGCTCTGGTTGGTTCGCCTCAGATCACGTGACCCACGCCAGTCGCCTGCAGAGCTTATAAATGACGTGGGGGGAAGTTGAACACAGTCGCCCGATTTGGTACGACATGCCTCTCTGGCACTGTTACCAACTTGGCGAGTTTGTCGCTATATTTAGCGACGTTTCAGACCCTTTAGCGACTTGTTTTTTTTTTTTAAGTCTAGCGAATTTTTTGGTGTTATTTGAGACTTTTGGAGTCTCTGAACACACGTTCTTCAGTCGTTGTTGAAAAGCCGCAGCTGACCCCGCCCCCTATTTACAAAGAGGGATGTAAATATGTTCATGTTCAAGTGGTTTTATATGTCCAACAGCATATAGGTACATCATGTTCTCCTAGAACAGCAAATTACACAACATCAAGTGTAAGAAAGCGATATTTGCCTATTGTGCTTACACACAGAGGAATTGATCCTTCATGTTTAACCAGTAAAACACACACATACACGATGCTGAAAAAAGCACACGTGCCCGGAGTGGTGGGCAACCCGGTGAGTATTTGGGGTAAGGTGCCAACCAGGAATTGAACTGGGACCTTCAGTTTGCAAGGCTTATTCTTTATCCACAAGCCTACGACTGCCCCGTTGTTGTAAAACAACCCAACATAAAGTGCACGTGCCCAAAATTTTGTGCAAAACACAGCTGCAATAAATAGTCAAGACAATAAACATTTCAAGTAGTGGTAGGAAACAGTGCAGGTGGCCCACCATGGTGAGAGCCGCAGGTGCAATATATGTCCAAGGTTATAAGTGTACACAATATTTTTTTTCAGCAGCAATTGTCTATACATTAATATGTATTAGCAGCAATTTGTTTATCTTTGGTTTCAGAAGTGTGTGTGTGTGTGTGTGTTTAGTCCATTCATTCATATTTGTGATTGTTCATACCCGGGGGGAAGAAACTTTTGCAGTCTGGAAGTGAAGGCCCAGATGCCCCGGCACATTTTTCGAGATGGTAGGAGGTTAAAGAAAGTGTGTGTGGAATCGTCCGCAATGCAAAAAGCAGTGTGTGGTGTAAATGTCTGGTGGAGGGGAAAGAGACACTGATGATGATCTCAACTGTCCTTACTACCCGCTGCAGGGACTCACGATCTGATACGGTGCAGTTTCCAAACCCGGCAGCGATGCAGCTGCTCAAAATGCTCTTGATGATTCCTCCGTAGAATGTTGTGAGGATGAGCGGTGGAAGATGTGCTTTCCTCAAGCGTTGCAGCAAGTAGAGACGCTATTGAACCTTTTTGGCTATAGTGCTGGTGTTAAGGGACCAGGCGAGATCCTTTGCCAGGTGAACTCCAAGAAACTTGGTGCTCTTGACGATCTCCACAGCAGAGTCGTTGATGTTCAGTGGAGTGTGATCATGCCTTGTCCTCCTGAAATCAACAACCATCTCTTTGGTCTCGTCTATGTGCAGAGGTTGTTGGTTAGATGTGATATGTAAATTAAACACTGCATTTAACAATTAGTGTGTAATAGGTTTAAAACGTACTTACACTTAAAAAAAAACATTGGAAAAAAAGAAAACAACATATCTAAGTCTGCTAAAGTGTCTCATTTAAGGTTTGTAAGGAGGCAGAGTACAAGTTCCATCCCACATTAGTCTTTTGATTAAATATTTAATCAATTATTTATTTTGAGACGTGACAGCCTATTTCAAAGGCCACAAAACGAATCAACAGAAGTAGTTATATATTTTTTTACAGAGTTAATTTGTAGATTTAACATATATCATTCTATAGCCTTAAATTGGCAATTGTACTATTATGCAAATTAACCAATGACGTCATTTAGTGACTTCTAGCGACTTTTAGACCAGCCAATAGCTACTTTCCTTACTGGGGGGTTGGCAACAGTGAGTGGAACGCGTTCGCCCGATTTGGGTGCGACATACCTCTCCGTGTGTTCGCCACCATTTTGAGCATGCCGTCGCCCTCACCCTGCGGCGTGTCTTTCTTCAGGTGTGTATCTTGTTTATTGGGATTTGTTTGGCAGCGTGTTTTATGTTTAAGCGCTTTAACGTTACGGCTCGAGTCGTGTCTGTTTTGGGAGCGGGTGAGCTGTGACGTCCGTCGATGACGTCACGCCTTTCGCTCGGCGCCGCAGCCTCTAGAAGGTTCTGGAATGTAGGGATGGAACGCTCCGGTAATGAATGGAGTCAGTGCACCCGGTGTGCGAACATAATGCGCATTTAAAAAGGGGGTTATAGGGGATTTGGCGGCGTCCTGTCACCCCGCTGGAGATTTTGTTGCTTACGTTAGTGGCGCAGTTACATTTGCATTGTGTGGGGTAGCGGGCGCGCATGCGCAGTGGCGCCTGTACTGTAGCACAACAGGATGAACGCAGAGGAGGCACGAGAGCGCGGGGGGAAGGGCGCAGCTTGCTGCACGTGACCGACCGCATGTGGAAGAAAGGCGCTGCAGACGATCGGGGGGTGTAATAAGTATCTGGGGGGTGTACACAGACAATAAACTGGACTGGGGTAAAAATACAAACCCTCTACAGGCCAAAGCGTCTCTACTTTTTGAGACATCTGAGGTCCTTCACCATCTGCAGGACCATACTCAGGATCTTTATGAGTCTCTGGTGGCCATCCATTCCGCTGTTGCATGCTGGGGTCAGCAGGCTGAAGGTGGCAGATGCCAACAGACTGAACAAACTGATCTGTAAGACCGGTGGTGTTGTGGGTGTGTAGCTGGACTCTATGATGGTAGTGTCCTGCTGTCTAAGCTGAAGATCATTATAGACAATGTCTCCCACCCACTATACCACACACAGCCTCCCACCCACTGTACCACCCTCTGGTTAGATACAGGAGCACATTCAGTCAAAAACTCTTGTAAATGCACCACAAGGAGGTCATTCCCACCTGTGGCCATCAAACTGTATAACTCCTCACTCCTCAGAAATAATAAAAGAAGGGCCTTAAACAAACATTAATTTACACTGACCTTTAATTTATCTTGTATTAATATGTAGTTAAATGTTTTCTTGGTGCTTATTAATACGTATAGTAGCTTCCGTGTCTTCACTCTTATTGCATATTAACACGACAAATGAAGCATCTGTGACAACTGCGATTTCAGAGATGTTGCGTTTCAGCCGTTTGCATCAAAGGACACAGTGTCCTGTGTCATGGGGGAATGTCTGTGATGTCAAACAGAGACTGAAAAGAAGCAAGATTCAAATTAAGCGACTACGCGGACCGCTCAAGCTTTCAGAGTAGTTAAAGATGTGATGCAGAGGTAAAACCCCCGACTGTTAGTGATGCACACCTCAATGGCGTGGACATGCCTTACAGTTTCGGTTTCCAGTAGAAGTTGTTCTATATGATTTCACCTAAAATGCATCAAACCTTAGGTTTGCTATTAATACTGCAAACTTGTAACCTAAGCAGTACAACCTTATTTTACAGACGTGCATTTAAAGTATTTAAATGAAGCCAATTTTATGGTTGTGTTAAAAGTTCCTAAATTACGTACTCGATATTTTAAATTACAGCAGTTTAGAAGAATTGCTTGCCTACAGCTTGCCAAAAAAAACTAATTTACTGTTTTTAAGGAGACTTTGTCATCTACATCGCCCTCGGGGATGAATAAAGTATCTATCCATACATCATCTATCATTTATCGAAAAATCATTTATGTATGTGGTACATGAAATGGAAACGAAATTGGGGCTCAAGGACCCAGTTTTACCTTAAAGCAATTTCTCTATCAAAAGTCAAATTTAAACATTTAAATTAAATAGAAGATACAACAAAATATAAAATATAGCAGCAACCGTTAGTATGACAAAATTAGCATCTCACGACTATACAAAATGTAAACATGAGCAGCATGTAAATGGGATAAATAAGGTGATGAGTAAGGAGAAAATGTGGTGTAGAGTTTCCATGAGAAGTCGGTTTTCTTAGGTGGAGTTTGAGTCTCACCGCCGTCCACATTATTAAAGCAATAAAGCACGAGAGGCATGCATATTGTGAATAAACCACGGGATAGCAGTGTTATTAGTTACACCTCTTCCCATGGCTTATTCACAATAATGCACAACCTCAAGTGCCTTATTGCTTTTATAAGACGGTTACTACATGATCTAGTCGTTTTTTTAAAAATGAACCCAGACCGCAAGCAAAAGTTCAACAAATACTGCCATCTAGTGGCCAAATGCAGTTAATAAAAAACGTAGGGAAACTGTATATTTTATATCACACATTTATACGAATGTGAAGAAGTCAGAGAGGTGGGCTATTGCGAATAATGTCAAGACTATAGACAAGCGCCTCAGCCAATAAGTTTTAAAGACCAAAACTACCCATTTCATAATAAGATAATGTGTTAGAAAGACAAGATATATCTTGTCTGTCTTTCTACATCGTTACTTCACCGTTACTCTGCGCTTATGGTCAGGACCACCACCAAATGTATGTGTGACCTCTACGTCAGCATCCACCAACAGAATATTTGTAACTACGTGAAGGTAAAATTATAAAGTATGCAGAAAAACAATGGACCTCAGTCTATTAATTGCAGAGCTGTAGCTGGTTTCTACAGACTTGTGTTCTCTCAATTATGCTACCTTAGATAAAAGCGTCTGCTGACAAAATGTATATGCCCAACTACAAAATATATTTGTATCAGGGATACAAATCAATGTCAATTTTTTTTTCTATTCGTGTGGGCATTAGAAATGAAACTAACAAACATATGCCATACACAATTTTTTTTTTAAAGTCCTATTAACTTTGTAAGGAGCAGATGTCTCAGTGGCTTAGGTTTAAATTATATAGCAAATTGAATGTAACACTTTTTTTTCTAGTGTGTTTGTAATTTATTGATATATTTACTTCATTAATATAAATTGGGCTTGCAAGCTGAGGGTTGTGGGTTTAAATCCCAGGTCCACTGAAGTTACCAATATGGGTCCTTGAGCAAGACCCTTAACCCACATTGCTCCAGGGTGTGTGTAACCCTGTGTTTTGACACCAACTGTTGGGTGGAATACTTTGGTCATCTTGCATAAAAGCCTCTGCTAAATGACCGTATGTAGGCTTAAAAAAGATCACAATTCTCCCAAGATACAACCAATAACATTTTATTTACACTCACATCTCTGTGATATTTATAAAGACTGAGGTTAAATTAGTTGAACATTACAAGTCGGCTCTGACTCCAACGCCTGGTCCAGGAGGAGGTTCGGTCAGAGAGGTCAGTCCTCCTGCAGGCTCACACGAGAAACGGCCACTCCTAACAAATTACAAAAACATAAAAAATGTATGAACAGGCTAGAGTTTAAAGTGGCTTCAGTCCCTTTGTATAGGAAACAATCATTCTATAATTACCAACAAAAAGACACAGTGTACGATGAGGGAACCACGATGAGAGACAATACAGATACAGGACAGTCTGGGTTAAAACTGATACCAGTATAGAAACCCAGCACTGTAATTATTGTATTAATAATACATTCATATACTTCTACAACACAAAATAAATGTCTAAACGCTGGTATTTATCGTCACCAGTGTTAAAGACTAAAATGTAAAAAAAAAAAATTGATAGTAATTTATAATTAAATTTCCTGACTGTATGCTGTATGTACAGTTTGTGATTTGAAGCAGATTTTATTTTTAAGTTATACAGGTTTATTAATAATAATAATACATTTTATTTATAACGCACTTCACATTTGAAACAAATCTTAAAAGGGCTACAAAAATGAAGGTTTGCTCCTCCGTATAACAAGCCGCCTGGTAACATTTAAGTGTCTCCAACCAGGATGTTTAACTGATTCATTCCAGAGTATTTTATTGTTTTGATTTTGTGTTCTGACCTAAAATGGATCATTCCAAACTGGTTACAACCAAATTTTGGATCGAAACATTCTATCTGGAACCCTGGGATTGTCTTTTAAATAGAATTATTTTGTTAATACAGGGTGTGGCAGAGCTTTGTGGTTTAGATGTTGGGTCAATCAAAAGGTTGTGGGTTCAAACCCCAAATCTGCTGACAATACCAATGTGGATTCTAACACAATGCCTTTAACCCGTACTGCCCCAGTGGTGTTGTACGGTGCTGTATGTAACTGTATTCTGACCCCAAACCATCAGATTGGGATGCTTGTTAGTTGCGTTGGATAAAAATGTCTGCTAAACGACCAAATTTGCCAAAAAAACTATACAGGGCCATTGTTTAATATTAGCACCATTTTCAGTGTTTATTCTCTTTACACAGTAGCCTATATACTGATGTATGTGACCAGCATTTTGAAAGCCACATATAATGTAAGCTCAAAATGAGGGCTATTAAAATGTATCCCATATCCAGCCCTAGCGAACTTCTGTCACTTTGGGCCATGCTGCATTCCATGAGACACATTTTGAAGATAACGAGAGCGTACCTCATGCCGTGAGAACACGGTTATATAAACATTTCATGCTGGTGTAGTGATGTGCAAAATGATTATGTTGAAAACTAGTGCATATGTAATAAAAACTGTTATTTATTGGTCACTACATAAAATATTCTGAAATCAATGTGGGCTTTAGAGTTTAAACAACCCTCATATAACCCTCATATATACCATCTTTAGATAGGTAGGCGCAAATGAGACGACACACCACATTTTGCATTTACTTCATCACCTGTAACCAGTAAATTTACGTGTTGTGTCCAAATTGTAATTGCTTACTGTCAGATTTTGTCGTTTTTTAGTATTATATCCCCAAGTGTGTGAAAAAGCACCTATCCATACATATTGGACAACTATATGATTTTTACTTTGTAAGAATAGTTTGGGGAAGGCCCTTTATTGTTTCAGTACGCTTGCCCCAGTGCACAATGCAAAGTCCATACAGGCATTAGATTTTAAAATTTAAATACAGTTTAACAAAATAATGTATTAATTTGTATGATTTTAAATCCCATACAGGAAACACATTTCTGTACATTTAATAATTAAAGTTAAACTGTATAATAAAGTAATGACATTCATATTTTTTTAATTAAATAGAAATTGATCATAAGATCTGCAAAATATAGTCAAATGTCCACATTATTTACACAAAAATGTCCAATATATATCACAAGGCTGTACACATTAAGCTGTAGTTTAAAATGGAATTATATTTGTTACATGGACCACAATGAATGAAGAAAAAAAAAAACAACATACCTCGGCCCAGGTGGTGGAATTCTTCCAGCCTTTAGTTCATCAATGATCTGCTCGATGTCTGAGGGCTTCAGATCCTCCTACAAAACACATTTAAATAGTACATACTTAAAGTGATCTATTTTGCCCACCGTGCCTCACACACAGAAGTATTTGTCTTGTACGTTTAACCCATTTGTGCAGTGAAAAACACATTAATGAACCGAGTGCATGTGCCCAGAGAAGTGGTCAGGCACATGGGGAGCAATAGTGGTTCGATACCCTTCAGTGCACTTCAGTCACAATACCTGGTGGGACTGATAATCAAACCGAGAACCTTCAGATCGCAAGACTGGTTCTTCGACAACAAACCTATGACTGCCGATTCCTCCTCCATGTTATAAACCTAAACAAAATGAGGGTGTTGAATCTTTTCTAACATTTTAAACCCATTGCATAAAGTTGTTAGTTATGGTCACTAATGGCAAATTCTAAAAATGTGTTAGCATACTGTTTGTTTTTCCAGCTAAAGCTAAACAAAAGACCAGTTCAAAAGTTATTCAGCAATTGTAGTTTGTAATGTGATATATATTTATATATAGTTTTGGGAATGGCCATGGGTACTTTCCTCACTGTCCCTGAACAATGTACAAGCAGCAGTTAGTAAAAAATGAGGACGGCTGGCTTCACAAGCTTTAAAAAAAAAAGTGCTCCCTGGTTGGTGGCTGGGCGGCACGGGGGTTCCCGGTTTAAATCCCAATCTGAATGGAGTTTCCAGGTCTCCCCGTGTCCGCATGGGTTTCCTCCGGGTTCCCCGGTTTCCTCCCACAGTCCAAAAACATAAATTCCAGGTAAACTGAATGCTCTTAATTGCCCTGTATAGTGTGTGTGTGTGTGGATGTGTGAGTGCCCAGCGATAGATTGGCACCCTGTCCTGAGTGTATCTGCCCAGCACCTGAGATATTCTTCCTTGGAGAACCCCACCATGACCCTAGTAGAGGAATAAGTGGCAGATGATGGATGGATGGATGGTTAGTGGCTCCTATGTGAGCAGGATTTAATTGGTGACAATTTTATTTAGTACATAGGTAATATTCCACCCCCCCACCCTTTAATGCTAAAAATGTTTAAGATATCCATAAATAGTTAGGAATATGTGTACTAGCTGTAGACACTAAGGTTTAGAGCTGGTTTTCAAGCTTTGCTGCTTATCTGAGCCGAACACCTGCTGATGACGTAGCCCACTGCATACAGCAGTATTGTGCATCCAGCCTCACAGAGACCAGAGCATAACACTCCATTTAAATCCAACCTCAAAAGATTTAAAGATAAACCAGCGCATAAAAAAAATGAGTCATTATTGCCTTCTAACTAAATCTTGCATCAGTTTCAATCATTTTCACTCCAAACTAAATATCAGAATACTGGGCACTCAATGCTGAAAGCGAGCTGAATCACTATAAGATTAGCTTTTAACTACAGAGCGCCATAGTAATACAGTAATAACCAAGACTAATTATTAGTACAGTGACTGTAGTTCACACTTAATTAAACAGCCATGCTCATTTGTATTAATATTTCCTTTCTGCATTTGGTCACCATCTAATCATACACTGTTCAAAAAAATAGCGGGAACACTTAAACAACACAATGTAACTCCAAGTAAACCACACTTCTGTGAAACCAACCTGTCC
>JAOUQT010075791.1:0-10160 GCA_025769995.1 Xyliphius kryptos
TAGAAAAAAAAAAAAAAAAAAAAAAAAAAAAAAAAAAAATATTACTGGGCAGGGTGAGGTACAGTTACTTTGTCCAAAGAATATAGTCATCCAAAGTGAGCAGTTTCTCAAATATAAACTAAAATTTTTATGGTCCTTAAACAGGCTATCATGTAAAAATATATTTCTAAGTACAAATTTTTTATAATTATAATAATAAACTACAAATTCCTCTCATCGTTAGAGCTTATGGTACCAAGAAAAGGGTACCATAAGCTCTAAAGATGAACATTTAAAAAAAAAAAAAGCAAAAGCGATGAATATATTACAACCAGCTATATATAGTATGGCTCTGTTACTGCGCCCTAGCAGAAGTAAAGCAGGACAAATTCTGATTAAATTAGCACTAGGACAGGTCTTTACAACTAAAAATGGGATGTTTTCTTAAGGAAAACTTAAGATTATACAAGCAATGTCATATTGCAAACAAGTAAGTGAATTGAATATTGAAGTAGCAGTTGTTTATGCTGCTAAAGGGTGCATTTAAGACATCGATAATCCATGTAGCAATGGCCATAAACAGCTACACAATGTTACTAATATCAGAAAATACGTAAGCTACAGTTTACAAACACATACACAGCAGGTCTGTGATTTGTTGCCATCACGGTCATGCATACGAATGTGGCTCACATCAATCCAATGTCTAATCTATAAAAGTGTAGCAGTGGTGTAGTGCAGACCTGACTGTTCCGATTCCAGATCCTGAAGGAAAGTAAAGACTTGCAGCTTGAACAAAGACAACTGTAATGTGTTAAATTAATGACGCGGCAACGAGCAAATAAATAAAGGAACTCTTTCACAGAGTCACATTTAAATTAGGGTTAGAATAATAAATTGGTTAAACCAAAATTTAATTTATATTGTTAAAATGTACAGTTTGTACAACTGACATAATGTTAAAGAATGTGTTCTGACGTTTTTACTATGCAGTAATAAAATGTCTATTTTGAGATCCAGAATTTGATCTTTATTAAAACAACTCAAGAGAGTTTAATTTACTGAGCAGGATGTCATTTTGCTTGTTGGCTGTGGAATGCTTTCACACCGTAATTGTTAACTAGTCTTTGAGTTTAATTTGCATTAAATCTAAAAGTCTGAACACTGTACAAAGCATTGTCATTTCTAGATCATAATTATCTGTACAATAATGTGCAAGAACCAGTCTTCTAGATTTGGTAACAGATTACAAGCTTCAAACCCGTAGTCAGTCACCAGATAAATGTTTTTCCACTCAAGCCTGTTAAAAAACTAAATTATATAATGTATTACTTACATTAAATATGTAAACAAAGCCAATTATGAAGGTAATGTAATGGCACATTTTCGGTTTGAATGTTGGTGTAAAATCAAAAAGGTAACATCATAACTAGGACGAACAGGAGCTTGTTACCTGTAGATGCATAACTAAGAAAAACAGAACATAGAATTTTACCAGAAAAAAAAAAAAAAAAACAAACCTGTTAATTATACAGCTGTCTTTATATTATAAAAACCACTCTCCCTTAACAGTCCTAAAAGAGCAACTTATTAGATTTTTTTTTAAAGTATGTTTTACATAATTACATATAAGCATCGTACCCACAGAAGACAAAGGTTTCTTTGTAGATTTCTGACGTCAGAAAATGAAATCTCTGTATACTCTACCAGCCTGCAAACATCAGCAGGCACAAACATCCACATCAATGTGAAACTGTCCTCTTTAGCTGAAAGTTGAAGTATTCTGTTTTTTTTTCAGAGCCAACATGTACATTAGTAGTTTAGCTTGTACTTTGCTACTAATGTAACATTAGCTGCAGCTGAAAATGGTCCAGGTCCTCACGTCACAGATGCTGATTTTTATACCAGGGACTTTGTGCCAACAACTAAATTTGCACACAATGTCAGAAGTCAGATAAAAAAAAAAAAAAAAAAAAAATAAAGTCTACATAATTACTGATCAAATCAGTCGCATCATCTTACCACTTAAGTGAACTTATCAAAAATGGAAATATTGAAGCGTTAATGCATATTCAGCTATCATGAACTTTGAAGAGCTGAAATTGTTTCTATGCTCTGTCTGGTTTGCCTTTTTTTTTTTTTTTTTTTTTTTTATTAATTGCCTTCTGAACTCTGAGCTGGTTTAGTAACGTGAACTTACATTGCAGAATGGTTGCAGAGACAACCAAAAAAAAATAAAAATGCATCTTTGTGAGATGTATTGGTCACGTCCTGCTTATGGCGACCCATTCATCAAGTTGAAAAACAAAGGTCAAGCTTGTAAACCCAGCAAGTTTTGTTTGTGGGGTTACACAAAGTCAATATATTCTGGTGTCCAATCTACTTGGGGAAGTCACCTGTTAAGGGAGAAAAAAAAAAAATACAAAACGACCAACACAAAGAAGCAACATTACATGTAATTTGACTGGAGCCATTTTACAGTTTCCGAACATGATGGCTTCATCAGCAGCTATAATGCAAGCTTGTCATTAAAACACTATAAACAATCTTACAACTATTCATCTTAACAGGCTGTATAAATACAGACAGGAAGAGAGCAGGTGGTAAAATGTAAATCCAGAAAACCAGTTGCCCTCTGGTGATGACTTGCAGTCCATACAAACCCACAGCTTAATCGATGGAATAAAATGTAAACACTCCACTCTACAACCCACCCCACCTTCCAGTCCTGCAGAATTAATGAGAGGAGTTCACACCTGCACCATTTAATATGAACTCTGGTTCACCATCTGTGCAAGTGTGGATACAGTAATTGCCTTCAAACCCAGATCCAAGCAGCATGGGTTTGTGTATTGTTTGTGCAGCGAAAGCAATCTGACTTTCTTCTCAAACTACCAGATGTACTCTACAAATTAAGATCACCAATATAAGGTACACAAATTATGTGCAAGAACATACCCAGATGTTGGTTAGCATGTTTTTGCAATATCCAGAGCAGACCCATCGAAGTTAATTTGGCTGATTTAGATTTTGAGTTGCTCAATGCCCAGATTATACAAGCACTGAAAAGACACTTGGTCATTATTAAACCGCACGCAAAAGGGTATAAGTAGTTCAGAATTTGTAAACTCGCAACCATTTATATTTTTGAACAAAGGAAATTCATACAGCGTGGAAAGGACATAAAGAAAAAGGGCTCCCACAAGATTTTGCAACGCCTTGTGGACAGCACTCGAACTGGGGCCAATTTCATCCTACTACAGGATAATGACTCCAAAGATCCACAGTTTCCAGATCTGAACCCTATTGAGCTGTTTTGGGGGCAGCTAGAGTGTATAGTATGGAAGAAGAGTGCACCAAGCCAATTCTTGTTGTGCGAGATGCTACAGGAGGCATGGGGTGAAGTCACGTCATCTCACAGTTGACAGCTAGAATGCCTAGTCTGCCAGGCTGTAATTGCTGCAAAAGGTGGCTTCCATAAACACAAAAACTACAGGTAGGGATTGTTTGCATAAAGGATGATTGGTTGAATGCATTATATCCAACTACAAACCAGACCATCAACTATTTAAAAAAATACTGGAGAAGGAAAAATTAAATGGAATAGTTTTTACTCATACATAATGTTTATTTTATTTTACTAAATTATTTTATTTATTTATTTTTTTTAATTGTAAGGCACTTTGAATAAAAGTCTGCTAAATTACTCAATGTAAATGTAACGATCGAGAAGGTTTAGAAAAGCTGTGTAACATTAAACTGGTAACCAGAATAGAAAGCATACAATTTCGATCGCCGTTAAACCCCTCTCTGAAGGACTTCAGCAGAGAGGGAGGAGCGAGAAAGAGAAAATAAAAAAAAAAAAAAAAAAGTCTTTCAAATGAGGTTAAAATACTGTTAAATGCATTTAGAAATTATTTTTCAAAAACACCCATTGGGCATTATTGCTGAATATTTGTATTCCGGAACATGAGCACATTTCCTATTTTTGGGAACAAAAATAATCAAAGCAGTATTTAAAGTTTAAATGAGAAAAAGTAAAATGAATAAACCTTTGGTTTAAATTGGATATAAAACTTCATATTCACAACCTCTTTCTCATATGAAATTTAAATCCTTATTTCAAGTAAGTAATTAATGCAGAAATGTAAATCACTGAGAACGAGTTACATTTTCCCCCCAGATTAAAAGACTGATTCAGAGCCTGACCAATAAGTTAGCATCTAACTGGAGATAAATTGGTAATAATGTACAAAACAAAAAAAAAAAAATGTAGGCTACAATTGTCAATGTTAAGTTTGGTAGAGAAAACTCTGCCGCGTCGCTGTTCAGGTCAGGTCCACACAGGTTGTCTGAGCGAGAGTTTTCTTGTTTAAAAAAAAGGTCAAATTTTAGTACATTTTATGAACACTTTGCAATGGTTTATCAATGTACTTGATAATTTATATTAAATAATAATATATATAAATATACTAATTCTCCACAGCTCAAGCTTTACTTTAAAAGTTTAACTGTTTCTATATTGCAGAGGTGTCCAAACTTTTAGCAAAGGATGGCCAAATTTGATAAAAATGCCCAGTGGCCAATAGTTCCTGCTGAGTCCCCCCACCCCGCCATCTTAATGTTATATAAATATACACACTTCTAAATCTGTTGTCACAATTGCCTTTATTTTTCAAATGCATTGTAAGCGAATAAGCCACTCAGGGGTGGGGAAAATGCTAAACAATTGTTTCATATCTAGAGAGTGAGATTGAACAAACGCTACAGAATACAAAAATCAACCTTACGGTTATGTTGCCGCGGACTTAAGTGTAACAAATCTTGTTTTTAACTTGAATTGATTTTGATGTAATATAATGTAGCTTATTTCAAGAAATCTTAAGATAAATTTACTCACTATTTCAGCAGATAATTTCTCTTAATTCATGTACATTTGTTCTTGTGTTTATTTTTTATATGGCTTTTCTTTGCAGTGCATGTGAGTTTTATAAAAAGCTAGAAATAACACACAAGCCTGGAGGCCAGACATTGGAAATGCCTGCTAGTGTGTAAATAAAACTTTTAAAAGGTTGTTCTAATTCTATATAAATAATCTCGGTGCATGATCAGAAAAAGATTAGTCAGCAGACTTGTGGATGTTCACAAGTAGCTTAAATTACTACTAAAAACAAATATATGGCAGCAAAAATTTTGACTACACTGAGGCTTAAAAATAAACCTGCATTTAACTGCATACATGTGGTTTGTGCCAGCTCATAAAATATTAATGCCATGCACTGATTTGGTCCCCAACTAAAGATATTTACATCCTAGAGAAAATTCATGATCTGAGTCAATCACTACTAGAGATTTAGATTAGGTTTAAACAAACCAGTGTAATCTTTATTGTAAATTGACATGAATTGAGTCAATGTTGAATGGCACAGAACAACCACGAATAGGTAGAACATCGGGATTAATCAGCATAGCAAGTTACATTTTATAATAAAGATAGATGAGAGTGAATACAAATGTGACCAGCAAGAGCTCCCTCCCGCCGTGAAGCTTTTCCATCTAATCTGAACACAGAAATATCTTCTTAAAAAAAAAGTTGCCACAGAAAAGATCTTCAGACTAAAACCTCAAAAAAATTGAAACTTAAATACATAATTCGTCCCAAAACCATTGGGACTCCACCAACAACCTCAGCTAAAAAGTGCCAGATCAGAAGCGTGGCTTCTTGGCAGGACCATCGAATTCCTCACGGACCCTGCCAAATCCTGAATTGCCAGGAACGTTGTTGCCCCTTGCACCAGGGCCAGCTTGAGGAAAACGCTCATTGCGCTAAGGTGTGGGTTTTGTTAATGGCAAAAAGGGTTTTGGGTTGATTTGTGGATTGTGTTTGCATCCATGTCGTAAGTGAATGTAATAATTGCCACAAGTTCCATGAGTTCATATATTGAGCCAAGTGCATTTAAAGTGGGCGTCCAAGGGCAACAATCGATGAAACGGTTCCAACACGCAGATCCACGGGCGTCACGGGTACCATGGGAAAAGGAAGAGAGGTCAAGGTTTTCGTTAGCAAGTTGCTCTTATGATTAAAGGAGCAAAGGCGGAGCATGAAGTACAGAAGATTTAGTTATTTATTAAAACAAACATCAGTTTACGCTTCATTATAATAAAATCTCATTCATTTCAGCTGAACGCACTAATTTTGTAACGCATGTACATTTTAAAAAGTCCACTGAACAATTAAACTTAAGTCAGATAAAGGTTCAAAAATATTTTAGTATTTGGTTATCACCTTTGAGCCTTTGAAAGTCTTAATGCATCATGTCCAAAACATAGGGACACGTGGTTCAGGTCCATCTAATAATACTTATATCAAGCTAATTTAATAAATCACAGTCCGAAGATGTATAACATGTATAGAGAAAACACAAACCCCCATGACAAACCATAAAGTGTAAAGTAGCAGCTCTGAAGACACTTTTACATTATGCACCACCATCCACTTAAAATGTCATTTATATACTGATAAAATGGAAATGCAACATCATGAACCGTGTGTGTGAGCTGTGTGTGTCCACAGCTCTAATTATCATGAATCTTACATCAAGCAAACGTTGGATTTTGAAGCAATCACAACAGACAGCAGAAACCCAGAACTTGATCTGATTAAACCAAGTTCAGAATGGAATTCAACAACATCCTATATTTTTTTTTAAAGGCATAGTAAAAGCTGTATTACAACTTTAAAGTTCCTATAACAATTAATGAGGGTCACACGTACCATGTATCCCACAAGACAAAAATTCAATAGCTGCTTTAAATTCCCCACAACGAAATAGCCGTGTTAGCCAGTGTTCCCTCAATGACTGCATTACTAAACATATGAGATGTCCATTAACCATCACAGGAACACATCATTACTGAAGCTGTATATTGGATGTGTGAGACCTTAAGGCTGCTGAATCGAGGACTTTGTATTCTGCAGGTGTTATACTAGTTAATAGACATTTAAAGTTGTGAGCAGCAGTAGCTTTTATAAAGCTCATGTTTATGCAACAGTTGGCATGACACCTTCACATCATTTGAATGGATTCTTCTTTTTACACGGTCTTATATAAACAAACAAAAAAAAAAAAAATACAACGCTTGCAGTTTACCATCAATGATGTCAAAAGTATTTCAACTAATAGTAATAGTACAGCGTTACCACTAGATATCAGAAAATAAGCCAGTTTATTCCTGGTATTATAGAAGTTATGAAACTTCTCAGCTGTCAGAACTTAATGAAAGCCTTTTACAGTTTCATTCCCAATTATAACACTTATTTTGAAAAGCAACAGAACCACAACGTGGAATTCTATGCCATATTTTAAGTCTTACTCATACACAGATGTGAGAAAACCAAAAATAATTGATATTCAATTAAGGAATAATTTATCTAAATACAGATAAACCTATTGCCAGAGGGAAAACGTAGTTTTAAATATGAAACGTTAATCTAAAATTTTACTTACACCAATTATAAATTAGATTCTTCCACCTCAGGCACTGCTGTAGGTAATCAGTAACCAATAAACTGTTCTAAAGGACAAACAACTTTGGTTTGAAGACAATATCTGAAATGTGTCTTCTTACAAAATCCACACGAGGAACACGGTACACTAAAAAAATGTAATTAGGCACCAGCTAACATCACACACCTTCAGGTGAGGATCACAATCCTAAGAAAAAAGAGAATATTTGAGAGTGGTGAAAGGGCTGGTGCCAGACAGGCTTAAATTATTTTACCAACATGATTCATTGCCTACTAGAGATAAAAAAAAATAAAGAGCCCTGTTGCAAAAGACCACCAATACAAAAAAAAAAAAACTGAGCAGAAAGGAACCAGAGAGAAAGTATAATTTGAAGAGGCCCTACCCAATACAAGTGTAGTGTTTCAAATGCTGTGCATATTCATCATGCTAATTTATTTCACACAAACTGTTGCATTTCCCCTCCATCTGTTTATAAAGACGTGGTTATGGTGTGCAGGTAAATAAATCTCAATCATGTTACTCATCAATACTCACATCGCAGAGCACAAAGTTGCCAGTGCCTAGCCTTAATTCATAATAACAGAAGTGCTGTAAACTCTGTCTGATAACTGCGTGAAGGAGATCAGGCTGACCATTCCGATATGCATGAGGTTCACAAGGTTTTGGTTGCTGAGAAGCACAAATAATTCTGGTACAGAACTAACAAATCGAAAGCTACCAGCCCCAATACCACTTTTCCACCAACTTGGACAGTTTCCTTCATGATTTGTTAGTTTACATCGGTTAGTTTGGAACCGAAAAAAAGGCCAACATTTTTTTTTCCAAACTAAGTACCTGACACACGTCAACATTTTTCATCTTGCTGTAGTGCATCATTTGTTTAAGTTATTTTTATTGTAAAGATGCATTTATTGTAGTGTAATAAGATTTTCATAACTGTCTGACCACAGCCACCTTGTGGTTAAAATACGAATATTCAAAAGTTCATAACGATATAAATTAGATGCTATGCATTATTTATTTTACCCATTTTAAATTATCCAAGGATGAAGGTGTGAGATCTGAATCTTGTAGCTTAAAGATTTAGTTTCATGAGTTTAAGGACAAATAAAAACCAACAACAACTATCAACCAGTATGTAATAAACTATGGGTGTTTTCATTGTTTGATGTCACCTCAAACAGTGTTAAGTTTATGCATCAAAGATTAAAATAGATTTTTTTTTTAAATAATCATAAGTAAAACAGGGTGTTTGGTGTTTGCTAAAGAGCACCAAAGTCCTGAATGAACTGGAGCCAGACTGGTGGAAAGAGAGGTATAAGTAACTGGCTGCAAAATATTGTATTGACTAGTACCAAAAAGGTCCAAAACCACACAAAAAATGCCAATTACTATTGCCTAATGTCCATGCAGATATAGGTGTGAAAAAGAACCAACCAATAAAGCCCCAAATCTTTAAATCTAAGTGCAATGCAAGCCACGGTGGACCAAACCAAACACAAAAACCTTCCAGAAGATTGGGTTGTTTATACCATTTTATCTGCAGACTGTAACTTCAGTTTTCGACTTTATGATGTCATACCAGTTTGCCGATTAATATCAAAATGTGGACTTCTACATGTGCGAGTTCCTCATCAATTAAATAATGAGCTCACACTGAGGAATCGAGTAAAATCTTAGCATTCTCCTTAAATATTTTTTAAGAGCTGAAAATCAATACTCTTAATATAAAGTCCGTCTGCACTAAAATCCATGAATACCAAGTGCTAGTAGGGTTACTCCATAAGGGAGATGATCAGAAACCAGTCATTAGAAGGTTGCCATGGTCCAGGAGTGTTTCAACATGAGTCCAGGTCTACTGCTGCAAAGACTACGCTTCTATTCAAGCCACATAAGAACTTGCCTGTCTTCACAACCTTCAGACAGGACTTACAACTCCAGCGCCAGCAAGTTGGGTTTTAGTACAGACAGACTTTGAGCAAAGCCAAATCTCAGAGAGAAGCTGTGCATTAGGTCCAAATGAGAACACGGAACATGTAGAGGCTCCTTTAAAATGCAGACTGAAGAGATCCTTCGAAGTTCGATTTAGTTTGTATGCAAAAAGCCAAATTACACTCCAATACGATTCACTACGACATTACGGGATACATTACCATTTCGTTGGAGCCCATGCTACCAGACACTTGTCCGCTTAAGCCCTGGTCGAAGTTCATTCTGTTCATTTGGAACTTTTGGCCCGCGGCGGCAAAAGACATCTCTACAAAGGTGGAAAATAATTAAAACATGAGTCATTCTAAAGCCAACAAATAAATAAAACCACACAAATCTCAGTTATAAGACTCAGAAACTGTTTAAAGAGTTGTATTTACCAGACAATCCAGGCAAACCCGGTGTGGGGTTCATGCTGATGTCACGGCCTCTCTGTAAAAAAGAAAACAGCTATTAAGTCTGTAACAACATTAATAATCAACTCTGATACTGAATGATGGTTGATTAATGCAGTGTTTATGCAAAATTCCCATCGTGCCAATAAAAATGACTAATGAAACGGGTCTTTACATGATTTACTTTAGTAATACATTTACATTTAGTTATTTAGCAGACGCTTTTATCCAAAGCGACTTACAAATATCCCAGCTTGGTTGGGATCAG
>JAOUQT010075801.1:0-10160 GCA_025769995.1 Xyliphius kryptos
AAATTAAAAAGAAAGTATGGTAAAGGTTAAGATTGCACTCTGGTGTATAATGAGAGACGCTACACTGATTTGAATAGTGACGTAAAAATGTTATTAATTTTTATGGAAGTACAAATTGTCGAGGTTAATGTCAGGTTTATAGTTTGTAGAACTGTATAATAAGGTGGTCGTAAAAAGTAACGTATAAATAAATATACATAAAACTGCAGGATGTCAGTGTGGTGTTAGGAAACATCACAGACATGTTAGCAACAGTTTAATGGACAAATGGACAGTAAAGTCTATGCTACTGGGTACAGGGTTTTATTTTAAATCTAAAGACCTTTGATTTCAGCTCCACTTAGTTTGCTATTTTTGGCATTTACACTGAGAAGCAATGTAGAGAAAAATAACAACATAGTATTACAGGAAAAAAAACGAACACACATCCGATACAGATCAGATCTGTCAGTTTGCTTATGTCACTTCAGAGTTCTTAATGCCGGTGTGAATACAAATAATACAGTAGAGTCCTCCTACTTAGAAAGCTGTAATTTTCATCATATGAGAATTCATCAATGAGTAATGAGGGGGATACAGGAAATCAAATCGAAGGATTTTTCAAGAATTTATTTGCAAATTCTGGTAAAAACAAGTATTTTGTCAATAACAATAGTACAACTCAATGCTTTGTTAGCAATAACAGTGAGCAAACATTTCCTTTAAGGTTTTACCAGGTTTGTACACACTAGCTGCTATTTTGGCCCATTCTTTCGTGCAGATGATTCAGGAGCAGTGATTTTTTTTTTGTCGCTGGGCAACACGTACTTCAACCTCCCCCCCACCCCCCAAATTTTATATTGGGTTTTATATTTTATATTGTCTGGACACTGGCTTGGCCACTCCAGGACCTTAAAATGCTTTTCACGCAGCCACTCCTTTGTTGCCTGAACCGTCCATCTTCTATGCACTCACTGATGGAAGGAGATTTTAGCTTAAAATTCTCATAAAACATGGCCCTGTTCATTCTTCCCTTAAAACAGATCAGTCCTACTGTCCACTTTGCAGCAAAACAGCCCCAAGACATGATGTTTTCACCCCCATGCTTTTAGAATGCAACTCAGCATTCATCTTCCTCCAAACATGACGAGTTGAGTTTTTACCAAAAGGTTTTTTGGTTTCATCTGACCCCATGATATTCTCCGCATCCTCTTCTGGATCATCCAGACGCTCTCTGACGAACTTCAGATGGGCCTGAACATGTACTGGCACTGCAGTTCCTCTCTGCGTATTGTGCATAAAATGTTCTTGTACGTCTTCCTTTTTTTTTTTTTTTTTTTTTCAATTGCTCCCACGGTTGATTCATTCACACCAACCTGCTTGCCTGTTGCAGATTTCACTCTTCCCTTGTCTGGTCAACAGTATTTTCCTGGTGTCCTTCAACAGCTCTTTGGTCATAGCCATGACTGACTGGATTCTGACTGATTGAGAGTGTGGACAGGTGTCTTTTATACAGATAACAAGGTCAAACTGGTGCCACAGGTAACCATCGGAGGACAGAAGAGCTTCTGAAAGAAGTTAAAGGTCTGTGAGAGTCAGAAATCTTGCTTTTTTGTGGGTGACCGAATACTTATTTTCCACCGTAATCTATATAAATAAAAATGTTTGTTAAAAACCTGAATGCTTTCGACACAACGTTGCATGTGCTTTTACGGTATATATTTTATTTTCATTTATGATACTTATGTCATGTGTAAATAATAAAAGGTGTTTGGTGTGCGTCATCTCTATAGCGACTGCCACACAGGTGGAGGGGAGGGGATGATGCGAGGTGCTTGGCGTCCGGTGATTGGGGCATGGGTAGAATGGAGGGGAATACGCAAGGTGCTAGGAATATAGCGAAAGGTGTGCAGGTAGAGTAGAGGATGCAGAGCGGCTAAAATGAAGCTTACGTTATAAGACATGCTACAACTACGCAAATCTGTGAGTGACTTCAATAAAACGTGCGTGTAAACATGTTCGCCTTTCGGACGTGGAACAGGTAACGGCTATTTTAAAGATTTCAACTCTAAAGCCATCACTCCTAGAAAAACAATTGCCTTTCAACTTTCACATCGTTATCTCTCCCACAGACAATGAAACAACACAAACTATTGTACACCCACAAGCATTGTGAAATTAAACATATTAGAAACATACGCAATCTCATTTATTTCTTTTCCATTTAACTACAGCAGCCACAGCAACGCGTGGCCCTGTACAGCTAGTTACGAAAGAAATCCTTTAACAATCTTACAAATGTGTTTTCCTGGATTTTATTTTCTCATTTTATTTCTCATAATTGAAGTGTACCTCTGATGAAAATTACAGACCTCTCTCATCTTTCTAAGTAGGAGAACTTGCAGAATCAGTGGTTGACTGAATACTTTTTCCCCTAACTGCATATATGGATTCAAGGTGAAATAGCTGCTTTAAATTGCTCTTACATAGTGTGTTTCTGTGTGAGTAAGTGTGTGCCCAGCAATAGATTGGCACTATGTCATGGGTGTATCTGCTCAATGCCTGAACTGTTCTCTCCTGGATGCGACCCGGCTAGAGGACGATGTGGAAGATCATGTAAGAGAAGCTTTTTATACATAATGTTTAATGTTTGGAAAGCACGTTAAATTAAGATTTTAATGGATTCAGGGTAGGTTGGCTGCTTTAAATCCCCCCTATTATGTGAGTGTGTGCCCAGTTATCGATTGGCGCCCTTTCCTCGGTGCCCTGAAGTTGTCTCCACTGCCCTTGTATAGGTGTATAGGATTAAGTGTAAGATAATGGATGGATAATTTATTCAAACGCATTTTTTATTTAGAAGTAGAAACATTGGAGGTAGCTCAGTGGTTAAGGTGTGGGAATATCCATTTTAAGGTTGAGGATTCAAATCACGTACCGATTGAATTTACTAGTCTTGGCTCTAAAGAAAAAGCCCTTAACCCTCATTGCTCCAAAGGTGCTATAACATGACTAACCCTGGGCTCTCAAACATAACTGAGCTTACTTGTAGGACACCTTGGGTAAAAGTAAACACCTGCATTTTTAATGGGCAGTTACTAATAATTTACTCCGCACTGAAAAATGTAAATACACAGAATAACAGGACCTTAACAAAAAGCACTTGTCAAGAACTTTTTCCTAATTTATATAAATAAAAATGTAAATGTTGGTTCAAAAACTTAAATCTCTGAAAGTTCTTTATTGATTGCTGTGAAATTGTGACACAACGTTGCATTCGAATACACGTGTTTGTACATGGTTTACTTTCATTGTGATGTGTACTTATTTTTGTACTTATTATATTTATTTATTCTGTGTAAATAATATGTGTGTGTCATCTCTATAGCGACTGCCATACGGATACAGTGGAGGGGATGACGTGAGGCTCTTGGCGGCAAGCGATTGGTGGATGGGAGAACACAAAGCGTTTGGCATCTAGCTGACGTTTGGCAGACGGGTCAAGAGGAGAGGAAGATGTGAGGTGTCTGGCGTATAGCGATTGACACTTTGCGTGTGTCATGTCTATAGTGCCTGCCACATGGGTAGAATGGAGACACGAGGCACATGACGTATAGCAAATAGTGCACGGGTAAAGTGGAGGGGAAGACATGAGGTGTCTTGCGTATAATGATTGACGCTTGGTGTGTCATCTCTATAGCGACTGCCGCATGGGTAGAATGGAGACACGAGGCACATGACGTACAGCGATTGGTGCACGGGGTAAAGTGGAGGGAAAGACGTGAGGTGTCTGGCGTATAATGATTGACGCTTGGTGTGTGTCTTGTCTATACTGCCACATGGGTAGAATGGAGACACAAGGCACTTGACGTATAGCGATTGGTACATCGTTAATATGGAGGGGAAGACGCGAGATGCTGGGCGTATAGCGATAGGCATGATGGTAGAATGGAGGGTAAGACGTGAGGCGGCTAACATTAAGCTAATGCCGTAAGGCATCAAAAATAGGATTTCTGACTAAATGTGCTGGAAGCAAAGCAGTTAAAACTTATGAAGACAGAATTGAAGAAAGTTATCTAGGGTAGAAAGAACGGGTAGCGACTATTTTAATACATAAACTCCAAAGCCAGTGGTGCAAAAAGGGGATATGCAGCGTATGCGATGCATAGGGGCACTGCACTAGAGGGGGCGCCAAATCGATGCCGGAAAATTATTTCTAGTCACCATTTTCTGTATTTTCTGAGTGGGGGAAGGCGCCGATAAAATGTTTGCGTACACCTCAGAAAGTATGCAAATGACTTTCAACTTTTATGTTGCTATAAAGTTCAATATATTACAAACGTGTGCTTTCTCTTTTCTTTCTTTTCCATTTAACCAGATGAGCTACAGCAACGCATGGCCAGGTACAGCTAGTAAGATTTTAAGAATAAATTAAGCAAAAAAAAAAAAAAAAGTCCTATTTAAAATGTCTTCCACACATTATGTATCAACATAACAGAAAATTTTCAAAATTCAAAGCATTTAATTTAAGAATGAGTATAAATTAGCATTTAATAGCTATACTTGGGCATATGCTAACTACAAAATGAGCACGTGCGCACACACACACCTGTGGTCTTCAGTGTTATGGGGGCCAGGTAGTGTTTCTTTCCCTTTTTCGCCTCAGTGCAGTCACCTTCGCTCCTCTGAAGATTGGAAGTAATCCTCCTTCTGTGCTTATCACTGTAAACCAGGGGCTCCAGTCGCAGTTCGGTAATCCTCCTGCTTATTTTGAAGAATAAGCAGAATTATTTATTTGCTGGTATCTTATGCAGTGACATATCAAATTCTAGAAGTCTGAAGATACAGTAACAGCATCCAACATGCAGATAGTGGAAGAAAGTCTGAGGAAAACCGACGCCATGAAACTTAAGCAGGAAAAAAAAAAAAATTAAAAAAAATAAATAAATCAGTTTTAACACATTTAGCATATTGATTATAAAATTGGCTAATGAAGCAGAGTATTTATTTAGTAGACAGAGTTTGACACGGCATCATGTGACTCCGGCGTAACTGACGTAGCAGAACCAAAAGGGGCACATACTGCAAACTTTACTTAGTCGAGTGGGCTCCCTTGAATAGCATCATTTTAGCACCACGCCCTTTTATTGAAAGTAAACCTCATTGGAATAAAGAAATCATGCGTTCATATTGTTACTGATCAAATACAATAACAATAAGAACTGTAGTGTGTTGAACGTCGGCTGTGGTGTTGAAATGAACGTTAAGCAAATCACTGTCCATTCTGAACAATTACATCTGTTCAAAGTTTACTGATCAAAGAGTGGAGCAGCTGCACCTCATTTAGGTCATTTACACAAAGCTGTCAGTCTGTGCAACTGTGCTTCCCTGCCCTGGAAGAATCCATTATTTTACAATTATATTCTGACAGAACAACTATTTGTATTTTTTATATTTTATTTTACATCTATTTAAATGCTGTGAACGTCTTCTATTTATTGTTTCTCTCAAAGATCGTATGCATGTCGTAAGTACTTACCTTCTTTCTTTTTGTTTTAATTACAACTGGTGGCATAAACCTAAAATTACCATCAACACATATCTGGCAAAGATATGTTTGATAAAATTGTTTTTATAAGTTATAATTCATATCCATGAAAACCAAACATTTAATAATTTTTAGCATTTAAAAGCTTAACTGGTCCTTAAAATTCATTCCTTTATTTATTCATTGATTAACTTCCGCTCACTCACACATACACTATATGGGCATTTGAAACTCCACCCAGATTGAGATTCGAACCAGGAACCCCCAGTGGTTTGAGGGGAATGTTTCTAACCACTAAGCCAAGTGCCGCAGTCAACCCAACATTTTCACATCTCATTAAAGTCCTGGACCAGGACACAACTTGTATTTCATACAATCTTCCACCAAAGTCACGGGAGGGTTCCTCACGCTTTTCCAAGGGACATTTTGGGTGATGGACATATACATTCACCTTTAACCCACATTTTTGGACTGTAAGATAAAACCAGAGAACCTGGAGAAAACCTATGAGGACAAGGTGAGAACATGAAAACTCCATTCATACCAGGATTCAAACCTGGAACCGCAGTGCCAAGAGCTGGACATTCTAACCAGCCACCTTGCCTGAAATAATTCGTCTGGTCGAGATTTTTAAAACTCATTCTGTCACAAAAGCAAACATTTAATTCATGAGTTATACTTATAACATGTTAAGAAGCTTGGTAAGGGTGTGCTGAACAAGGCACAAAGCAACCCTCTTAATACTGAATGATCTTTCATGGCATTTACATTACAGTCAGCATTACCATATTGTTTCAGTTGTGGGGGAAAAAGCTTTTATACAACTCAACAACGAGAATTTATCGAGCAGAAGGTCCAAAATCTTAGCTTTATCTTAAACACCGGTCAATTGTAATTAATTAACAATAAAAAATAAGACATCATGTGCTTTTAAATTTGTTTTCAGAAGAACAGATCATGATTTATGTTGATGGACCAGCAGATGGAAAGCAGAGCAGACATTACAATTGTAAAAAATGGCATGTGGTATAAGACAGGAGACAGGGTTAAGAGAGAGAGGGGACAGTTATTTTCAGAAAGATGGGGAGGATGATTAAAGAAGGCAAACAGGCTAAGAATAACAAATCTAGGCAAACAGGATGCTTTGCAGAACTCTGAATTTCACAAAATCCTACATTCAGTGTTCCATTTCAATGTGTACATTCCCTTCAAAACCTTTACATGTTTTATTAATGCCAATAAACATGAACCAATCAGTTGGGATGTACATATTTATGATATGCATTTTACATCAAAATGTTTTGTTCGTTTTGGCTTTTAATGTTCGTACTACACCATGTAGTCCCTTGTGGTTAAAACGGGGTTCTTCATAATTTCTGTAAACACATGCACATACTTTTAGTTGTACTGTAGTTGCTAAAAAATGGTAACAATGGTACATAAATCTGGTATTCATAATACATCAATAACACAAGTTTATAAAGCTTCATTAAGTATTTATATTGCTTTACTGTATAATACCTGTCATAAGCCTCCGTTAATGTCCATAGATATAGATAACCACTCAAAGTGTTATAAGGACATGCCATAAGGCTTTATAACACAAAGTGACATAATACATTCTAAATTACATATTTACTTATAAACATCCAAAGAATCAAAAGTTTAAATGGGTTCATGTTATAAAGCTTTATGTCAAACCATTTTTGACTATGATTATGAATATCTATGTGCATTAACAAAGGCTTATGACAAATGTTATAAAGCGTTATGGTTATTTATTAAATGCACTAATAATGCATTATGAATACTATATTTAAACTATTCATCAACTTATCATAGAGACCACTGACAAAGCCTTATAACATTTGTGTTTAATGCGTGCTTTTCCTGAAAATGGCTTTATAAGTGCTAATAAATGTTTATAAAGGCTTATTAGCTCTCTTTACAGGCATAAAGTGAAGTGTAGTCACTAATTCTTTTTGAAAGGGAATGCATACATAATGTATTGTAAAAGCTTAATGCTCCTTACAGACTTTAGGTAAAGTGTAATCATCTTGTTTTAAACATCCAAATTATTTTTTTTTTTTAAAAAGTTCACATTATAATGCATTATGTCATTTTTGTCTTGAAGGCTCATGTCAAATTGTTATAACAATGTATGACTAATTATGAACACCTATGTACACATATTAACAAAGGCTTGTGATAAATGTTTTAAAGCGTTATGAATGCACTTATTATGCATTAGGAATAACAGATTCATAGAAAGTGTTACCAAAAAAAAAATACATGCAAATAAAATGTATTCAGATGCTGGTTATGAAATTAGAATGTTACTTTTTTCAATAATTCCATTCAAAAAGTTAAACTTGTATATTGCATTCATTTATTACAAATGTTTATTTTAATTTTGATGATTATAACTAACAACTAATGAAAATCCCAGATTCATTATCGTAGAATAGGAGTTTTAGAAATGTTGGTCAACTTAAAAGTATGAACATGTACAGCATTCAATATTTAAAATATATAAAGTATAGTAGTGCATCACTTACCTTAACACTTATTGATTTGGACAATCCTTCAAGATTAAATGTTGGGACTGAATACTTCTTCTAAAATAATAATATTGATTTAATTTGAAGTAAGTGCTTTATATACTGCTTTGTGCATCACTTTCTGGAATACCATGCAAGCCATGCAATAGTTTAGGCACCTTAATCAAAATTTACCTCACAGTGAATGCTTTTACTACTGTACATGTTTGGGCTCTTTGAATTTAATAATTGCTTATTAAAGATGTGGTTTGATTGTTAGAAAAAGCCAGATGATTCTAAGTGTAAAGTTTGTCAAACCTTGTACCAACAATCAGCAGCCAGTAGTTTCGTTCAGCCGTCATTTGCTGTAATGCAAATGCGAACCGAAGGTGTTCTAAGTTTACAGGATTAGTAAAGAAAATGTTCATAAGGCCGCTTAAAAAAAGGTGATTAAAAGGAAACATTCCAGGAGCCTCATCACAAAATTCAGCATTAGAGCATCAGCATCAAACATTCTGACACCTTTTTAAAACAAGTCCTGTGATGTTATGCAATTAAAAGAAACCCTTTCGACCACAATGTGTGTGTTTTTAAAGTAAAGAAAGACAAATATGGCATTTATACAGATCAAAGGCATGAAATGAACACCTATCCTACGGTCAAGCACCTGGAAGGAAAAATCATTTACTGGACTTGTGTTGCAGCCACAAGAAGTCGAATGAAAAGCAGCACATTCCAGAAGCAATCATGAGACCTCCTGTAATAACACAGATGAAAACAGGACGACAATCCTAAATACATCTCTGAAGTGTTTTCTCCACAATGGGCTACAGAACATGGCACAACCTTAAGGTGTTGCTATGGCCCTCCTGTTTTGGTCCGCAAGTCTAAAGCTCATCAAGAATCTGTAGATAAAATTCAAAAAACCCGAAGAATCACAAAAAAATAGAAAACTTATGAAGTGATGAAATAAAAGCTGTGATGTTGCCAACAGGAGTTATTGAATATTAATTCAGCAAGTAAGAATTTTTGCTTTAGACATTTTTCATTTTTTTACATTCAAAACAGTAACGGTCAGATATAACAATTAGGGTTGTTGAGAACATTGCATATTATCTTTTAATTTGTGACAATTAAATCATTATGCATTTTCAATAAAAAAAAAACATTTTTTTCCCCAGTGGCCAGTGTCTCTTAAATATATCAGCAAATATTTTATATACTATATACTAATACTTTATTAATGGCATGGATAAAAGCTTTTGGTGATTTAGAACAAGCATGTGCCATTTCATGCAATTTTCTAAAGAGCAACAAACTGATGAGGTACTACAGTGGTGCATTAATGTTTGTAAAAAAAAAATAAAACATCTTGACATTTCATTCATTTAACCCATTTAAGGCATTTTACTAGCAAACGTTTGGACTGTATGTTACTAAAATTACTAAAAGAGATTACTAATGATAGGTTGCAAGCAATGAATAAATAAGGGCTTTTATATAAACACTTAAGTGACATTAGATTAGGATTTTTATTTCACATCACTTTTAATTGTTCATCTGACAACAGCAGAAACGGATTATCTTGGTGTACTGTAGTTATTCTTTGTTGTGATGTTGTGATGAAGGGTTTGGGGTAGTTATAAAAGTAATAAAGTTCAAACTTGAGGATTATTTATATGTAACAGGGATGCTTTTTTTTTTTTAATCAGTATAACTATGGTCATAATGTTAATATGGTGTAAAACAAATTCACAGCTGTTGAATTGGGGGAAGATTTAAGGAGTCCAGTGCACTGTGATAAAGTTCTCTTAAAGCCTTCAGCAGCAGCAACCGGCAGAACATCTGATTGAAGAGATGAGGTAATGGCTCCTAGAGGGGAAAAATGAGATAGAAAGAGACAAAAAGGGTGTAAAGAAGAGAAGTGGTTAACATTAAGAGGCGTTAAACAGATGGAGAGCGGTGTAGAGTAATGAATGAATGAATAAATGAATATGGCAGAACCCCCCCTCCCCCAGATACTCTCACACACACACACACACACACACACACACACACACACACACACACACACACACACACACACACACACACAC
>JAOUQT010075809.1:0-10160 GCA_025769995.1 Xyliphius kryptos
TCTTACCCTGCTAATTGTGTGTGTGTGTATGTATGTATGTGTGTGTATATATATATATATATATATATATATATATATATTTTATGTTGAAAAGATTTAACTGACTTAATACACACCTCATAAGCCTGTGCATAAGACTTGGATTTGATGGACGCAAGAAGCTCTGCTCTGTTAGAACTCTGCAAGAGTCAAATATTTATTATTAAATAAGTTTAGAGATGGAGAAAACAACAGACAAGGCACATCCACACACTATAGTCAACTTTATGACTTGGCATGCTTATAATTCAGAAAGAATCTATTTTTAAAATGTTTACGTTTACATCTTAATTACTATATTCATAGGGGTTTAAAATCAGTAAATCGTTAAATTAATCTTAATATTGGCTCACAGTTTCAGAGGGTGACCATCAAGTGTTACAAATGTGCCCTGAAAACTGATTGTGTAATGGCAGCAATACGAACGGCTTATAATCAGTTTAGAACTGTATCCAGGAACTGAGAAAAGCAGACAAAAATGTTTTAAATAAATTCTTTAAAAATCCTACAATGTGATTTCTTATAGTTGAAGTGTACCTATGATGAAAAGCACAGCCCTCTCTCATCTTCCATATTAAACTTGCACAAACAGTGGCTGAATAAATACTTTTTAGCCCTACTGTATATACACAGTGTAAGAAAAAATGTGAACTACCTGGATTTAGAATGACCTGGATTTCTGCATTAATTGGTCATATAATGTTATCGAATATACATGTAATCCCTAAGTATAGACAAACACACTGTATTTAATCTAATACCTTAGATCATGTGTCTTTCTGGGACACAACCATTAAAAATTTACAGTGCTGGTGCAAACAGGATGTGAACCCTTTTGCTAGTGCCTTCAACAAAAGCTAATTAGAGTCAGGGATTAGGAAACAAAACCATCTTCTGATGTGAACAATGCCTTTCACAAAAGAGATCTTCGAAGACCTATGATGAACAAATGTTTACATGAAATGGAAAGGGTTACAAAGTAATGTCCAAATCAGAGACAATTTAGTACTGTGGCTATTCTCCCTTGAAGTGGGTGCTCTGCCAAACTGACTCCAATGGCACAATGCAAAA
The DNA here is from genome assembly GCA_025769995.1 of Xyliphius kryptos. NCBI lineage: Eukaryota > Metazoa > Chordata > Actinopteri > Siluriformes > Aspredinidae > Xyliphius > Xyliphius kryptos. Next base: position 1,111 of record JAOUQT010075809.1, read on the forward strand.
TGCTCAAAGACAAAAATAACCCTTTTCTGAGTCTACCATATGCAAATCACTGAACAGACATGATGTCTATGGAGGATGCCACTGCTTTGCAAAACAAAAACAAATCACTGCAGAGTACCTCAACACTCCACAACAATACTGGGAAAACGTTTTGTGTGTACTGAAGAAACCAAGGTTAAATTGTTTATGAAGAACATGTAGCAATATGTATGGTTTAAAATGGGCACTTCATACTAATATGAAAACATCCTAACAATGAAATACAGTGGTGGGAGCATCATGCTTTTAGGCTGCTTTGCTTTTTCGGGGTCTGGACCACTTGCCAGTAACGAGGGAAAAAATCCATACCAAGTATATCAAGGTACACTACAGAATATGAGGCTGGCTATACACCAGATGAAGCTCTGTAGAAGTTAGGTGATGCAGCAGGCAATGACCCTAAATAAAATATACTAAAGGATGGTTTAAAAATAATAAAATCCACCTTTTAGAGTGGCCAAGCCGGTGTTCCGACCTAAATCCAATAAAGTTGTAGAATGACCTCAAGAGAACCACACCAGACATCCTAAGGATATAGCTGAGCTGAAACAGTTCTGTGATGAAGAATGGTCCAAATTTTCTCCATCTGATCAGCAGCTAGCGGAAATACTGGAGTTTATTGGTGCTAAAGGAGGTTCGATCAGTTATTACATCCAAGGGCCAACTTAATTTGTACACCAGCACTGTGAATATTTAATGGATGTGTCCAATAAACACATAAAATATTATAATTGTTTGTGTGGTATTGGATTAAACACATTGTGTTTGTCTATACTTGGGACTTAAATGTAGATCAGATCACATTTTATGACCAATTAATACAGAAAACCTGGTAATTCTAAAGGATTTCTTTCTTTCTTTCAAAGAAGCATGTTTTGTAATTTTTAAGTGAAATTTCCCATTTACACACTCGGGATCACGAATACAACATAAACAATTTTACACACATCTGTTTGGTTTCAGCTTGATAAATTAGTTCATCTGTGTGATATTTTCTTACCTCCTCCTGACTTGATGTTCCTTCTCCAGAATCTTTGACAAGCAAACTTTCCTAAAAACAGAAACAGAGTCTCAAGCCAAAACAAAAACATTAACACAGCCAGCTGCCGTTTATGTTTTGTGCATCACACACACTTAATAAATACTTACATCTTGGTTCTTCTGCCAGCTGCTAAAAGTCAGAATGGCACTGTGCATTTTGGGCACCAGGTTCTGTTTGATGAGACTCATGTCAGACGGAGGCGACTGTGGCAGAACTAGATTCTTCAGCCCTTCGTAATGTTCGTGGACGTTCACTAGCTCCTGGAAAGCACCCCACAACATCAAGTACAGTATCAGTAATATGATACAAGTCAATGCACAGGAAATTATTTCTATGTGGTGGTGTGTAAATTCCATTCCCTCTGACCTATGCCCTATACACAGTATAACATACACACAGTAATATACGCACGTGCAAAAGTATTATCTACCATTTTTAGTACTTAAGTTGTTAGAAAGGTTTATTATTGTGTATTAATGTTTCAGCACACGATAAATTGTATACCGACAGTGCATACAGAAAGTATTTGTCACATTTACCACGTTTTGTTATGTTGCAGCTTTATTATAAAATAGATTACGTTAATATCCGCTTGAAAATTCACACAATATCCCATAATGATGAAGTAAAAAAATTTTAAAAAACTGATTTTAAAAAAATTATAATCATTTACATAAGTATTCACACCTTTGATACTTTGTTGAAGCATCTTTAGCAGCAATTACAGTAAATACATTTTGAGTATAAAGCTACAAGCAAAGCCACACCTATTAGATAGTTTCTCCTATTCTTCTTTGAAAAATCCCTCAAGTTAGCAGCCATTACTTTCCTGTTGTAAGTTTAACCTCTGCCCCAGACTGATGTTGCGAACGCTCTGGAGCAGGTTTTTTCCAGGATATCCATGTTGCAGAGGTTAACACGCGAGATTTTGCATTAAAATCTGCTGAAATTACCCGGGTCATTTCAGCAGATTTTAATGCAAGACACCCTACGAGATCACCCATCTCCCATGCTACAGTTAGCAAACCAAGTTTCGTGAAACTGGTTCGGTGTTGGATTTGCCGAAATGTGGACGCATGAAAACTGTCACTAATGAAAAAACATCAGTGGCTGTCCTAGCTTTATTCAGAAAGAGCCCAGAGTGTAGCACTCGCCGCATATCACTGGAGAGTGGCATCAGTCGAACATCGCTTCGGCGGATATTAGTTACTCTCAAATGGCACCCTTACAAACCCCAGCTGCTGCAGCATCTCAATGAAGATGGCCCAGACCAGCAAACTGAATTTGCAGAATGGGCAAAACAAAAATTATAAACGGATCTTATTGGTCTGGCACTATCTCACATTGGATAGAATGGAAACCTCAAGTCCACTGGATATGTAAAATTGCTACATGATGTTTCCCTCTTTATGCACTAAAGCTGGGGTGATATCCCTACACACTACACAACCATGCCTCCTCATACTGACAGCAATCCCTAAAAACTTTCTTAAAATTTCTCCCTTTTGTCATGATTTTGCCCGTTATGACTTTCACCTGTTTAGTCCCCTGAAAGAAGCCTCATGAGGACTCACAGCTTTTAAAGATAGCAGTGAATTGGTAGCTCACAGCATCATCAAAGAACAATTTGATAAGGGACTGTAAATGCATGTTGTCAGATGATCAGTTTTTTTTAAATCAGGGACATTATGTTGAAAAAAGTATGTATTTTCCTTTTCTGAAAGTTGATTAAAATAAATTCGACAGATGCATATAATTTGTTACTCATCCTTGTAATACACAAGGATGTAATATAAAGGCTCAACAGGAGCTTTATCTGAATGCCTATAATTTTATTGAGGGGAAATTGATCAGAGTTTAGGATTCATTAGTAGAAATCAGTGCAATGTGTAAAAGCATGCGCAGCTCAAGGTTTGCTCAGGCGTCTCACCTCCAGAAAATTGTTGCTGATGAGCTCTTGAGGTCGGGATGGGTGGTCCAAAAATGTCTCACACAACTGCTGCTTTCTGTTCGCTATCTTCTTCTTCACCTGAAAGAACAGCTGTGCTCCAGCAAAACAGAGTTCAGGTTACAAGAAGCAAGATTCATGATGTTAATAAGAAGTTAGTAAGAGTGAGTCCTTTAGGCTAAACATATCTGCCCCAATATATCCTAAGCTATAAAAGTATATAATTTACAATTATACTATAGTATTAGCTTTGAAATATACACTTACCAGCCACTTTATTAGGTACACCTGATCAACTGCTTGTTAACACAAATATCTAATCAGCCAACCACATGGCCGCAACTCATTTAGGTATGTAAAGGTGGTCAAGGCAAACTGCTCACAATCAAATCGAGCATCATGGAAAAGAAGGTGACATAAGTGACTTTAAACATGGCATGCTTGTTTTTAGACAGTCTGGTCTGAGCATTTCAGTATTTTCACACACACCCATCTTTAGGGTTTACTAAGAAAAGGAGAAAATATCCAGTGAGCAGCAGTTTTGTGGACTAAAATGCCTTGGTAATATTAAAGGTCTGAGGAAAATGGGCCGACAGGTTCGAGATGACAGAAAGGTTCCAGTAACTCAAATAACCACTTACACCCAAGGAATGCAGAATACAATTTATGTTGACAGTATGCCACAAAGAATCAAGGCAGTTCTGAAGGCTTTTACTATCACAGTGTACCTAATAAAGTGGCCAGTAAGTGTGTGTATGTATGTGCACGTATGATAGAGATGTAGCTCTGACTCTGCTAAAATCTGGTTCTTTCTGATTTGATAAAGCCTTAAGAATTTTCTATATTTCTGCGATTCTCACGCAAGTGCTAATGATAAATAAAGTGAACCAAATCAAATAAATAAGACAAAAAAACTTAAAACTGTCCAATTTTGTGTAAAACAATTTAATATTAAATATGTGAGTGGCACAAGTATGTGTATTTTTGTTTTCAGGTATTAAAGTGAACATCCAACAACAAATCCCCCACTACCTTGGTGGCAAAAACTGCAAGGAAATGTTTCTGGTAACTGTTGATCGGTTTTGGAGGAATTTTAAACCATTAGAAACAGCTACAGCTCTGTTATGGTGGTGGTGAAACTGACTTGTAATTGTAAAACCTTACATGTAATTTTTAACCATTCCAGAGTAGAACTATGTTATAACTAAACTTTAGGTTTGCTGTCCTGTTGTATGACCCAGGATCTTCTGCAGTTGAGCACACAGACATATGTCCTGAAATTACCTTTCCGAATTTGTCTTATTTGTTTGAGTTGAAACACTAACGAATTTTAAAACTTGCAGGACAATCGTATGATGTCTTGTGTAGTCAGATTTAAGTAAAAGTATAGAAACTAAAGCATCGGTGAAGTTGAAAACTGTAAAGTTACGCTAATGCGGCCATCTTGGTCAAGAATCACACTGTAATTGAACACTGGAAAATGATCAACGTACCTATTTAATTGGCATTTTATCAATGCTTATGTGTAAATCTGTTTAGAAGTTTCTAGTATGATAATTAGCAGAGTTTAAGCTCTACTATTCTGATCCAAAGAAAAACTCACCGTTTCTGGCATGGCAGTGAAGTAGAAGGCTTTTTCCTGTTGCAGTTTCCTGAGGATGAATACCACATCATAGTGCTGTGCTTCGAGCGCGTCCTGCCGGAAATGCATTAGATCGTCCCAGTCCTTGAGAGCGATGTGGATCTGCAACATTTGTACAGCATTTCCACATATCAGCATGGGTGTATATACTAGAACAGGAGTGGACGATGTTGAACGAGAAGGCCTGGCTCTCAGTCTCCGCTCTAATTAATTCAAAAGATCGGGTTAAGGTCAGGACTGTGCAGGCCAGTCAAGTTAATCCAAATCAGACTGTCATCCCTGTCTTTATGGGCCATGCTTTGTGCACTGGTGGACAGTCATGTTGAAAGAGGAAGGGGCCAGCTACAAACTGTTCCCATAAATTTGGGAGCATAGAATTGTCCAAAATGTCTTGGTATGCTGAAGCATTCATATACCTTTGGCCATGGAACTGATTGGAACCCCTGATTACGATAATTTGGGTGGGTGAGCAAATACTTTCGGAAATATAGTGTATATAAACATATTGACTCTTGTACTACATACACACACACACGTGTATATATACAGGCTGACATATAATGCCATGTGAGCCTTTGGGATTGACCGGTAGATCGTGACTAGCGTTTTGTGCACCCCTGCACTAGAACATATAAATTATTGTTTCTTTAACAACTACAGGGAGTTGTATAATACACACACCTCATAGTCTATAGTTAAAAATTGATACAATGTTGAAACACTTTCCTGTTTTCTATTATTTAACATTTTGTGAAGCACATGCTGGAGCATGTTTGTTTTGGGTCTGTGGGAGAAAACTGTAGCACAAGTCCTTGATTAATCCCCAAAGAATCATTTGGGAAAGGACCCTGCCCTACCCGATGACTGAACCCAGAACCTTCTGGTTATAAAGCAACAGTTTTACCAACTGCACCACGGTGATGGCCCTTATTTTGTACATATAATAAAAGTTTCCAGTGTTAGTGCTTTCTAAATTTCCTCACATGGTGAAAGCTTTCCAACAGAGAGTTCTATGCTTTGTGTTTTCTTTTTTTCCTAATTGTCATTGTGCTTTTTATAAACAGAAAACTTTAATGTATGTCCCATAAAGTGACCTAAATATAGTACCATTCAGTAGTTTGTATGCACCTTCTTATTCAGAGTTTTATTATTTTCTAATCAAAACTATGAAGACACAAAGAATAATGTAGCAAAGAAAAGTGTTTAACTGATTTTTTTTATCATGTTTTATACTTTAGAATCTTTTAACTGGCCATTTTTTTTAGTTAATGAATGGCAGCTTTACACTTTTTCTCAATCAGTAGTCACCTGGTACAGTCTTCATTTATCAATGATAAAGTGGATACTTTAAAGAATCGAAATTCTAATGCTTTTTTGTCTTTCGGCTTTGGTCTGCTACCAAGGGTCGCCACAGCAGCTATGTTTACATGTGTGAAATTTCTTAATCAGATTAAAAATTTGAGAGATTGGAAATAAAGCAATCCGAATATGACAAGTGTACACATGCACCAAGCTTTGTTCGGAATAGCAGCATTTCGACATACGCAGTGCTGTATTTTCCCTCAAACAAGCACAGAAGAAGTAGTATTTCTGCCTGCGCTATAAACAAACCTCCATTCGCGAAATGCTCACAATTGCGCATTCAGGTTATTTTTGCACCACAATCGGATTAAGTGTGTACGTAGACGTCTTTCAGAATAAGGATCGGCATAAACCGTCCCTCTTGTTTGGAATATAATTTCATTTTGATTAAGCTTAATCCGATCAGAATCTTCTAGATGTATATATGATGCATTTTTATTCTGATCGGCTCTTTATTCCGAATATTTGTGTCCATGTAAACATAGCTAGCGAGTCACTCGTATTGCTGAGGGGGCACAGTTTACTCCTGACACAACCTTATCTTTTTCGGCTTCGGACTAGACAATTTAGCCTCTTAAATTCACCTAGTATGCATGGCTTTGGGCTGTTGGGAGAGAATACAGAGAACCCAGCGTAAACCCATGCGAACACAGGGGACATGCAATGTGTTGCATCATGGTTTTAATGTTTAAAATATTAAAAATAAAGAAGGTGAATGACAAGTTGTCCAGACTGTATGCAAATTAGAAAATTAAAAAAGAAAGAAATGCAACATAGCTCAGTGGCTCAGTTTGTAACTATAGGGGTTAACATGACTAACATGAGATTCTCATGAGAACATGTATGCTGATAAGTATGAAGATGAAGACGACACACACAAACCCCTTTTCATACAAAAAAGAAAATTAAGGATACAGAAAATGCATATTAATGCATGCCATCTGCAGCACCTCCGCTAAATCACATTGCTATTTCTGATGCATGCTTCAAAGAGAAACTGCACTGGTGTGTAACCTTCAGTTGGAAGCTTTTTTATGGCTTCCAAAAGTGTAGCTGTTACTGAAAGCCTGGCAACACACTTCCATGCTCCAACTACAAGAATGTGGCCAACATTGAGGTCATTTTGCCACTGCACTATAGTCTAAAAATTCAGACTGACAGAGATGACAAGAGTGATGCAGTGACCCATCCTTTGATTTTATAACGGCTTGTGTCTATGGAGCAAGTGCTGTGTGAACAGGAACCTACCTGCTCTTTAGGAATGCTAAGCTGAATGTTGTAGAGGCTGTAGACCAGGTAAAGTCCCCCTACACGTATCTGGAAGGAATATGGAGGGAACAGGTACGGAGATGCTACAGACAGGGCCAATCGTGAGAAGGCAGTCTTTGTATTGGGCTCCAAGATACCACTGTGAGTGAGAAAGCATTAGAGAAAGCAAGAGACAGAATGATAGAAAGGATATATAGGATGGTCTGATACTAGAAGAAACAGAATATTGCCCATGGTGGATTTTATTTTGATTCTTTATTTTCAGTACTGTGCAAAATGATTTTACTGTTTTAATACAAATATTGTCAAGAGATGCTTATTTTTCATGAAAATGGGGAAGAACTGGGTCAGATTCTCAAAAACCTTCCACAAACCTGGAAGCTAATTACTGTACAGTACTGAAAAAAATTCACAGCATGCAAAGACAACCTGCAGCGGTTAAAGTTACTGGGTTACTGAAGGGAAGGTTGGTGTGTGTGTGTGTGTGTTTAATGCGTAGGTCCAATTCGATTGTGTAGAAGTACAAGCATAGTGACAAAAATATCACCTTCATATTGAGCAAGGCCCTTAACCACCCTCTCCTTCTTGTCTTTGCTGAAGAGCTTTCTCTTTTACAATCGTTTTGGCTTCCACTATGTGAAATGAATTCATGTGTGGTTCTGTCAGTATGTCTGTCTGTCCAAATACAAGAAGGGCAGACCTGAGACCAAGTACTGTTCTGTAGGTTGGTTGCTGGAATAGACCTAGCGGCTTGTTCTGCTAGATTTATTTTAGTTGGTACATAATGACATTGACTAGGGTGTGTGGATGCTCTAATTTTTGTAACCCTGTTGTTATATGTGTAGAATCTTCTGGGTGTGTTTTGTGTGTAACCTAACAAAATTTTATTGTACGTGGTCTAACATAATGTCTAGTTCGTCTCAAATAGTTTTATACATCTCTGATGCTATGACTGAATTGCAAAGAGTTCTTATCTTTTATTGTTGGAAAAACAATAGGTAGAATAAAAAAAAACATTATGTACCGATAGCTCAGCTAGGGGGGAAAAAACCCAGGTGCGTTGGCAACAGGGGTTCCATTCCCCGGGGATACAACCAGAGATTGGTATGCTAAATCATCCTATCCCTATCCCACGGATCATATCTGTGCAGCCAACAGTGTGTTTAAGAAATGTACACGGTACTGCATTAGAATTGCTTCTATATTCAGCAATACAGTATGCCATAATTGTGGATGTAACATAGACCCGAATGACGTACTTGACCCCTACCTTTTGTATCTCAGAAGAACTTCTTAATAAAGTAATTAATATAACGTTATATAACGTTATCTGTAATAAAGGGTTAGACAGAATTAAAACTGTTAGCTCTACTTACTAAAATATAGTAGACACTTTCATTTCTCGCCATATGGATGAAAACTCCTCGAACCTCACAGACTCAGTGGCTTGAAAACGCTTGAGTAAATCCTCAAAGTCTGTCTTCAGAGTCTGTTTAAAATACTCCATTTTACCACCCCGTTCCTATAAAATCTTTCTTCTGGAACTTTACACGACCCATTTGTCTCTTCTTCGTTATAAGTGAGCGGTTTACCAGCTTTAGAGCTGCACTGCCATCTGGCGGATATAAATTAAACAGCCTTTCCTTGTCAAGCATTTCTTCTTCTTCTTCATCTTCATCTTTCGGCTTTTTCCCTGTCACCAGGGGTCGCCACAGCGATTTCCTCGCATTAGGATCTGGCACATGTTT
>JAOUQT010075837.1:0-10159 GCA_025769995.1 Xyliphius kryptos
TGTCACTCCATTCCTCCTCTCTCTCCATTGGCTTCCTGTAGCTGCTGCATTCAGTACAAGGTACTGACTCTGACTTACAGGATAGTCTCTGGATCTGCCCCCTCTTACCTTCAGTCCATCTTTACTAAATACACTCCGACTCGTTCACTACGTGACGAATGTTGCCTGGTGATTCCAACTCATCGAGGCGCCAATTTTCACTCCATGTCATTCAGCACTGCTACATGGTGGAACAACCTTCCCAACAATATCCGTAAGGCTGAGTAACTTAACGTTTTCATGAAACTTCTGAAAACCCATCTCTTCCACAGACACTTGCTATAAAAAGGGTTGATGGTGCTGCAGCTTAGCAGTTTTTTCCTAAAAATACTGACTTGTGTAAACTAAGCGTGTAGCAACATGGAGTTCCAACTAAGTCTTTCATGTTGACCCGTTGCCCTTTAACCTCATGATTCTGACTCTGTGTACTGAAGCAGAAATCCATTAAGCAAACAACGGGCAGCTGCTGAGTGACTAAGGACTCTATTAAATAAGTATGAACTTTCTAATCCTACAGCTGACTCTGTAGCTGTGTGTAAATAAAAATCCTTTCAGCCTCTGAAGGTCACATGTACCAAGGTATGATCCAACTAAATCTGAGCAGTAGGGGTTAACGATGTTTTTTAAAGTCAGTTTCAAGGACAGAAACATGTCAAATGTTCAGTCGGCCATTAAAAGTATTTCAAACGGTTATTTTTTTATTAGATCAGTGGAGAATCATTAGAGGAAAGCTCTACCTACAGAGTCCAAGTTCTAATTATAAGATAAAATCTTGACTCCCTTTCAGTTAGGGAACATTTTAGAAGACTACAATCTTATGGAAGGTGCACTTGCATGAAAACGTTTGGTTTGGAAGACGTCTGTAATTCTATGCTGTTTTTCAGATGGTAATAAACATCATCTGCCCCAGAAAACATAACTTCAGCCTGAGGAACTTCTGTCTGACATTAAACTCAACTTCAGCATCATTTTGTGACCTGAACGACAGACGGCGAGGACATTCACCGCTCTGTTCTGTGTTTCGGCTGATTGTAGTCTTTTGTTATTCACCTGAATACGTTTTTTTCAGAAAAATCACGGCAGGAATCCAGGTCATTCTGAAAGGTTTGTGAACTTTTTTTGTATTATCAATAATTGGAACTTGATTTTTCTGAAGCTGCTTTTTGCTGTCATGGTGATAACAGCTGTACACAAAAGTACCAAGGTTTCTTCTCAGTCAAGGAATTTTGTTGTGAAGAATAGCAGTCGTATTTGATTAGTGCTTGAATTTTGTCTCGAGGCTTTAATCTTGTTGGACATTTAGAGGAGACTTAAAGCAGAACGAGGTGCTTTGATCATTAATTCATTTAATTTTAAATTCCACCTTAAAATATGTCTTTAGTCAGTAAAACAAAAATAACTCATTCTCAAATCACCTTTTAATTAATTTCATTCATTATCCTCCACTTACTCCTGTACTAGGGTCTCCAGGGGATTCCCCATGCTTATACAGGGGAGAATGTTTTGGTTGCTGGGCAGACACACCAAGGACAGGGTGCCAATCCATCGCTGGGCACACTCATTCACACAGCCATACTCAAAAACACACACTATGCAGGGCAATTTAGAGCACTTAATGTTCTTTAAATCCATGTTTTTGGATTGTGGGAGGAAACTGGAAAACATAAAATTCCTGGAAAACTGGGAATTACAGGTTTGAATCCCAACCTGGGTGGAGTTTCCATGTTGTTCCCATGTTCATGTGGGTTTCCTCCGGGTTCTCCAAAAACATGGCTTCAAGGTAAGTTGAATGCTCTAAATTGCCCCTATAGTGTGTGGTTGTGAGAGTTAGGGTATAGATTGGCGGCCTGTCCTGGGTGTATCTGCCCAGCGCCCAAAACGTTCTCCGCTGGATGGGCATAGTACACCCCACCGTGACCCTCGTAGAGGAAAAAGTGAAAGATGAATGAATGAATAAATGCTCTGACTTTTACATTACATTTCCATTTGGTCATTTAGCAAACACTTTTATCCAAAGCGATTTACAAGTATCCCAACTGAATTGAGGTCAGAACACAGGGTTGATACAGCACCCTGGAGCAACAAGGGTTAAGGGCCTTGTTCAAGGACCCACATTGGTAATTTCGTCCAAAATTTAATTTAGTCCAAAGCCCTAATCACTGAGATACCAAGTCCTCAAATTTAATTTAAATTAATTTCAAGTGTATTTCTACAGTGTATGTCTCCTCCGCTGAGCCTTTGTCCTCCCAAGGTTTCTTCATAAAAAACATAACAGGGAGTTTTTCTTTACAGTGTCGCCTCAGCTTGCTCTTTGGGGGTTCAGGCTCATAACTCTGTAAAGCTGCTTTGTGAAATTGTACTGTTGTAAAAAAGTGCTATATTAATAAATAAGTTGAACTTGAACTTTAGTAGGTTGCCTCTACACAGATTTTAGCCTTTGTGGTCATGCTGCAAAAGTGATGGAACACTCACACATTACACATACAGTAGCTTTAATAATGTCTCCATCCCATTGTTTTTCAGCAATAGCTGCTTTTACGCTTGCAGAATGCGTTTCTCCAGGATTTGGGAGTGTTTCTGGAAAACTGATGGCCTATTTATCCAGGAGAGGACTTGGCTTATAAGCTCCATTCCAAATCATTCCAAAGATGGAAATGAGGTCAGGTAAGTTCCAAACACAACCAACCATGACTTTATAGAGAACATGCTTTGTGCACTCGGGGAGAGACATACTGGAACCGAATAGGGTCTTCCCCAAACAGTTTCCATAAAGCTGAAAGCATACAATATCTTAAAGTACTTTGATTGGTGTTTAATGGTGTACACCTGTGGCAATAGGATTATATAATATTTCTTTAGGTATGGTGTAAGTATACAATGTCATAACACACTTTGTAATCTTTCTGCTGGAACCTAAACAGGTTACAGTGTTCTTTCAAGTTAATAACGTTCTGTAATTAAATCTATATTGATGAATGTTGTGAAAACAGACATGCATGTGACTCAAACACACTTACTGATGCAAGCACATCTGCTAAGAGCACTTAAACTTAGACAGTAATCACACACACACACATAGACACACATACAAACACACACTTGTTTTAAACTATAGTGATTGAAGTTGCAAAGAAACACTTTCCCAACACTTTCCATCTTTCACACTCTTAAAGCTTTGGATTGCACTGTAGAAGTGTGTACAGACTGATTTACACAAAGCTCACACGCTCGATATTTAATCATTCATACAACCGAAACACAGCTCCAAAATACCACCACTCCTGGTAATGAGGGGTAAACAAAGAAATATTAAATTTTCTTTGAGGTTTAATTGCTTGACCTCCAGGGTTGAGTACTCGCACTTTATATTTACTACACAGCATCATATACTGTAAATGCACCCATACTAATTATCATATGTATGAAACAAATATTTTTTGCATGTAAAATACACTTTAAATATGCAATCATATTTCTTTCTATTAAATCTAAACCATTCAATCGCCATGAAGACCACTTCCACATTTTTTTTTTTTCCAGTGTACAGATGAGAGAGCAGTAGAACTATAGGTTTGTGTTGGTAAATGTTTGTAAATACTCCTGCAGGAGGTGTGTAAAGGACTAAAGTGTGTAAAGCTGGGAAAAGCAGCCTGTAATGTAACATAAGGATCATGGCACTCCTGCTGTGTCTGTGCAAGTTCGAATATCTAAATAACTGCACTACTCTACCTAATGAATGAGCCATTAAGACGTCTGAAGAATCAAACAGAAGGCAGGATGTTCTGGAAAAACGATCCATTTGGTCTCCAGGAAACGACTTGACGACACTGAATATTAATGATGAGGATGATGATGATAAGGAAGAGCAGAGGGAACATGAGAGACTATCCATTAAGATACTGCAGAGAGCAAAATGACAAAAAAAAAATACAGATGTAATGGGTTAGCAGCAAATTCAATACTGTGGGCTTATTTAAATGTGATTTTTTTTGCATCAGCGGTTTGCTTTTAATTTCATGTAGATACTAAATAATTATTTGAAAACTGTAGCTGCATCATTTCTAAAAACTAAATGGTTATAATTTAAATTTAGAATTGAGATTTATGACCATGTTAATAGATGTGGATTCTAATAATAATACTCTGCGGAAAAAAAATATGTCAAAAAGAAAATATTCTATTGATTATTGTTTTGTGCTCAAAAATGCAAAAACACTATTATTATATGTGTATGTCTTTTAAAAAAAAGGGGACCTCTGTCAAGATGTGTCTTCAAACTCTATGCTTGTATACACACCTGTTAAAGTGTGTGTATGTTTAGTGTGTGAGGTCAGGGCAAGCTGAGGATCTCAGTCTCTTTTGTTGTTCAGGATGAAAAGCTTGGTGCAGCTGGACAACTCCTGGACTCTCCGCCGCCTCTCTAACTCTTTTCATCATTTTCGCCGCAATTTGAGAAGAGTGAGGTTTTCAGGAGATTGTAACGGATCAGAGACAGAAGGGGGGAAAGGGACCTTTCAAAATGATCTCAGGAGCACACTGTGAACGGTCACATCGAACCACTGAGGTAACGGTAACATGAAATGAGATGAATGTACGCTACGGCTAATAAGAACCTGCCAATCGCAGCTCAATGAAAATGTTGGACACATGAGTTTATACGCCCAGAATAATTGTAAAGTTAAACCCTTGTTCTGCACATTCTGATGGTCAGACACTAATTTTAAATGAGGCCTGGTTCATAATTAAGGTTCCAATTCATCCCAAGGGTATTCGGTAAAGCGGTGTAGTGCATCCGAAGCCTGACTTTCTAAACCTAAACAGGTTCAAAAGAATGAACCCTTTTTTTTTTTTTTACTTACTCAGAGATAAGATCCTATCCCATCGCTCATTTGGAGGGTGTGGTAGCTCAGTGGCTGTTGTGATAGCAATCTAAGAGTTGTGGGTTTAAATCCCAGGTTCACTAAAGTTACCATTTGTGTCACCTTTATCTCAGGATTTTTATATATCAGAGGCTAATGTAGAAAACGTTTTATTTTTTAAGTTTTTAAAGTCTGTTTAACATTTGTTTAAAGGTCAGGAGGGCGTTTCTTGTTGATCTGCGGGATAACATACCCGGCTATTTGGCGACCTCTTTGGGAGAACTGTGCTATTGCAGGCAAAGGTCATGAACTGTGCATTTATTTAGATTTATTTATTTGGCTGAACCTAAACCAGACAGGTTTTAAGCGTTAGTTTGGCTTGTTCAAATCTACACACAACAAGAAATGATATTTAAAATTAACATTATTAATATTATTACTTTATTCATAAATACACTAATTAGATTATTAGATATTCATCAAACACGGTACAGATTCATGTAATACTAAAGTCATTTAGCTCTGCTTCTGTTGGATCTTTGGGTGTCCCTTTGGTACAGAGTTTGCATGTTCTCCCCAAGTCTGACTGGGAATCTCTGGTTTCCATCCAGAGTCTAGAATCGAAGATGCTCTAAGTCTCTTTGTCTGCCATGCGATCGACTGGCGGCCACTTCAGGGAGACTAGAAGTACCGGCACCTAGAATTAAGACTCCAGCCCCCTCCAACCCTCAGTGACTCTGATGAGGAAAAGTGAATAAATAATGATTTTTTTATGCCAGTCAGAAATATGCAATTGGAGAGTAACTAGGATCGAGTTGCTATTGATAACTGATCAGTTTTGCTGTCAGTCATTGACGATTTGTCCGGGGATTTCTCCACACTCCATGATGGCAGTGGAGGTGAATGGCGTGATGGTGTCCAGTGAAATCTCGGCGTCGCACTCGCACCGTTGTGCGCTGGGTAGCAGTGCGTGGGTGTGATCGTGGCAGAGTCCCACCCCACCCATACAGGAAGAGGAGGAGCTCAGGGAAGAGCTGTGATGGATCCGAAGTGCCCGCTCATTCTCTTTAATGGGAATCGGAGGTGGCGCTTCTTTCTGCAGCGTCGTGTCGTGGTGGTACGACACCAGCTCATTGCTCAGGTTCACGGGCTCCACTGTGGTGCTCGGGAAGAGTCTGTGGCACCCAAGGATCGAGGAGAAGGCTTTACGGAAGTCTGCGTTGAATGCGTAGATGACCGGGTTGAGGGACGAGTTGGCCCAGCCGAACCAGACGAAGACGGCGAAGGTGGTGTCGCTGACGCACTGGCAGAACGGAACCATGCAGTTTAGGATGAAAAATGGGAGCCAGCAACAAACAAACACGCCCATGATCACCGACAGCGTCTTCAACACCTTGGTCTCTTTTTTGAAAGCCGTCTTGAGAGAATTGGAATTCTCGTCGTGCCCCGCCGCCCTTTCCAGAGAGGAAATGCGTCTGATCTGGGTCTGGGCGATTCGGAAGATCCGGGTATACGTAGCAATCATGATCACCACGGGAATGTAGAAGCTGATCAGCGAGGATGAGATGGCGTACGTCCGGTTGAGGTTGGCCTTGCAGTTGTCGTCGCTGATGTTCCCGTTTATTCCGACGTCGCTGACGATGTGAGCCTCGGCCTCGTCGTCGTCCGCTTTGTGCCAGTTGAGCTGAACAGGGATGAAGGAAATGAGCACTGACAGCGTCCAGGCCACGCCGATCATCACGAAGGCAACACGCTGAGTCATCTTACGCTCGTAGCGGAACGGACTGGCGATGGCCCAGTAGCGGTCCACGCTGATGATGCACAGGTTCAAGATGGACGCCGTCGAGCACATGATGTCGAATGCCACCCACACGGCGCAGAACACTCGCCCGAACAGCCACGCTCCCGCCACGGCCGACATGGCCTCCCACGGCATCACCAGCACGGCCACGAGCAAATCCGACACCGCCAGCGAGATCACAAAGAAGTTGGTCACTTTCGAGCGCAGGTGCCTGAATTTTACCACAGCGGCGCACACCAGGGTGTTTCCCAAAAACGTCCCCACGATCAGCAGGAACAACACGAACCCGAGCAGAACTCGGGCGCTCTGTCCACGTTCCGCTTCGTCCTCATCCTCCTCGTTACCGTAAACCACCCACGTCTCATTTGACAAGTTTGCCATTACAGATGTGTCCACTTCAATCTATTATGCTGATGTTTTAACTATACACTGTACCTACCCATAATACATCTGGATATGCACTGATACAAACACATGGCCTTTAATTCACAATCACTTCCTTGGCGCATATTTTATCTGTTAAAAATCTTTAAAATCCCAATTTTTACATATAACAACTCTAAACCTTACATATTAACATATTATTAACACCTCAAACACTGTGCACCTACATCTTTCCTTACTGCACCTCCAATTATACGTGTGGGTTCATTTATTTTATCATGTCCCTTAATTACACCCTAAACTAATACATGCTTATTCCACCTTTAATGACTAAATACATGCACATAAGGCACCTTTAATACATACATGTGCACATATTGCATATCTAAATTGCTTATTTTCTTAGTGCGCCTTTAACTCGCATATACTATACTTTTATTGCCGGTTATATATCATAATCACTCATCGTGCACTTATTAGTCCTAATTGGATTATTACACCTTTAATCAACACATGCACTCTTGCCCTCATTACTCTGATCATTTGCACAATTTTCCTAAAGTTTCCCACGGTTATTTTATCCTGCAGTATTAAGTACAATATAAACTTCACAGTGCTCACCACGGTAAATGCACATCCACGTCATTTCAAGCGCATTTTACACCCAATTTAATTCACAGCCACCTTTTTGAAAAACAGTTTTTTACCGAATAAAAGAGGACTTATTTCCTTTTTTCACCTGAAACCTTGTGGTCTCATCACGCCGACATCCCGCGGCTCTGCGTGCGTGCGTGCGTGTCCTTGGCGCGCGCGTTTTTGTGCCGCGCGTGTAATCCAGGTGCGCGTTTTGTTTTTACGCCATCGTTCTTCCTCTCTATTCATTAAAACTTTTCTGGAACTCGCAGCATTAAAAGCGCTCTGCTTCTTGTCAAAGAATCAGTTGCTGAGTGAAGGTTCCCAAAATTTCCAAATAAGCCCAAAGCGGCATCTTGTCTGTCCGCGCGCTCTGCGCTCCCACGGCTGCTCCTCAAGCGGCGTTTAAAAACCACGGATTCTACCGTGAAAGCCGGGCGTTTTTAAACTTATTTTTATCTGTGAGCTCAGCATAGGAACCCAAATATTCTTCTCTCCTCTTCAGCTTCCCATCGCGTTCAGCTGTTGCGTTAAACGCGCGCGCGCTTTTCTTTATTCCGATGCGCCCTTAGAATGCTGTAACGCTCTTACGTCATATATTTACATATAATAAAGTAGTGAGGCAACGGTTCGGAATATTGTATACATTCAGAAGGGTTCGTGTTGGTGGCCGTCATGGCGCGCGGCGGATAGATGATGGAAAGACCAGAAAGTCGCGCGCAACAAGTGTCCCTCTCCAAGTCGGCGTGACGTTGCGCTCTTGCGCTCTCTCTCTCTCTCTCTTTCTCACTCTTTCACTCTTGCTCTCTTTCTCTTTAACGCAGCTTTCTCTCCCCTGCACCAGAAACACCATGTTACACGTTCCAATGTTCCAGTTAGCATCTGGTGAAGACAGAAAAAGATTATTTGTCGGAGAGTGAAATTCGAGGCAACAGGCAGCAGTTGCATACTGCACTTAAACCAACTTCATTCATTCATTATCTTCTGCTTCATCCTCTACTAGGGTCGCAGTGGGGTTCCCCATTCCCACCCAGAGGAGAACGTTTCAGGTGCTGGGCAGATACACCCAGGACAGGGCGCCAATCCATCGCTAGGCACACGCAAACACTATGGGGCAATTTAGAGCATTCAATTTTACCTGGAATCCCAACACGTGGAGGACATGGAAACTCCACCCAGATTGGGATTTAAACCTGGAATCCCCAGTGCTGAGAGGCAAACGTGCTAAACACTAAGCCACTGTGCCGCCCTCATCTGATACAGCCAAATTAATTGTGTAATGGACAATATTGTTTGTAACATTGTGGGTTTTTTTTCAAAAGTAGAAAAACTTGCTAAACTTTTGGAGCGTATGTGTATATACTGTATAAATATAGGTCCTTGTTTGGAGTTCTCTGTTGATCATAGCGATTTTGATCATAGATGTGTCTTCATCTTGCATTTCGAAATGCTAGTTTTCTACTAATGTTCCTTTAGTTCCGTGTAGAACATGTAAAGAACTTGCTTGAGGTATGACATCATTGGTTTTGGTCAGGGATCTGTCTCTGCCTGTCCTATCTGCATTTTGAGACTTGTGTCTTCAAAATATGACATTCTGGAACCAGTTCTGGTTTTTAAGGCCACTTTGAAGAATTCCTAAATGCAGATTATAGTATTTAACCCTCAGACTAAAGGTTCACTGCCTGTATACCTACATACCTACAGCCAACATCCAACACTCTATTTACAGGTAAATTGTGCTTTGAGACAATTCTACCCCAGAGTCTGCTGGGAACACTGTTACATCATCAACTGCTGTCTTACAGAATAGAAGGAGAATAAGATATTTTTTAAGATATTAAAACAAACCTGATTTGTCATCTGAGTTCACGGTGGCTTAATGATTAGCAGGTTCAAATCCCAATCAAGGTGGAGTTTCCATCTTCTCCATGTCCGTGTGGGTATTCTACAGGTTCTCTGGTTTTCTTCCACAGTCCAAAAACATGGATTCAAACATGAAACATGAATTGGCTGCATTAAATTCCCCTTTTGTAAATTGCCCCTCTATAAGTGTGTCTGTGTGAGTGTGTGCCTAGCGATGAATTGGCATTCCACTATCTACTAAATAAAGATTTTCAACTGAAATATTTTATTTATTGAGATCTAGGATGTGTTATTAAACACTTTAATTAACTTAATGTATGCACTTAAACATTTTAAGTAAGATTAGTACAGATATGAGAATGTAGGTTTGGCCAAAAGGTTTGGAGAGAAAAAAAATCAAGACAAGAGCGCCATCTAGTGATGGGATGCTGTTTTTCAAATCATTTAAAATCAATACGTGGCCACGAAGAGCATGAACTGGACGTTGAATAATGTTTACATAATGTATTTAAAGAGTCTCTTTATTCTTGCCATCCAACTATAACATGTACTTTTTTAGAAAAAGTGTATGGATATATTT
>JAOUQT010075864.1:0-10158 GCA_025769995.1 Xyliphius kryptos
CAGGTCCACTGAAGTTACCAATGTGGGTCCTTGAGCAAGACCCTTAACCCTCAGTGCTCCAGGGTGCTGTATCAACCTTGTGTTCGGACCCCGACCAAGTTGGGATACTTGTAAGTCGCTTTGGATAAAAGCGTCTGCTAAATAACTAAATGTAAATGTAAAGTGATGAGTAATTCCGACATCGGAATAAAGAGCAGAGATGACATATAGCAGCAATTTGAGGTAGAAAGTGTACATTATTTGGTACTATACAGTATTTAGCCGTAATATTTATGGTAGGCTCTTTTGTAACAAAAAAATAAGATAAAATTTTAACTTAATAGGAACTGTATTTATTTCACTTACATTGCATGTTGGTAATTCTTGGTAACTAAGTAGCCTAATACGAAAACATAAATGAACACATGACCACATAAAAACTCACATAGCATTAAAAAATAACAGATCATTGTACAAGCACTGGAAAGCACTCACTTTTTCAAATTTGAATCAATAGTATTAGATCTACCAACAACATTCCTTGTGCCTTATATTTATTTTTTTTTGTACTGTAAATACAATTAATAACACTTTGTTAATTTTGTCTACAATGCAACAAAGTCATACAATACAAACTGCTAGCAACTCTTGACTAGAATGTCCTGAATCCATTTTACAATATTTGACCAAGGTCATGTCTTGAAGGTTGCATGTTTTGTGTAAGTGTGGTTTTGTATAACAGCGAAGCTTCAGTGTTTTAAAATGGCAAACCCAGAAGTTCTAACTAAAACATAAAAGTGTATACAAGGCTGCCCGCCACGGCGGGCACGTGTGCTCACTTTACTTAGTATGTGTATGTGTGTGTTTCTCTGAACAGATGGGTTAAATGTGGAGGACAAATTTCTCTGTGTGTAAGAACAGTATGCAAAAAAATTTGTACAAAGAAATAAGATAAAAAATTCCTCCAAGCTGATGTACAAGACTACATAATTAACAATTACTACAGACATTTAGTTGTTCAACGGGGGCCAAACTTCAGAAATTCACATACTTTTACCACTTCAGCGTTCCAGTTGAGGCAATTTCCACCCATAGATTGAAAAGCGGGCTACATGGTGGTGTAGTGCTCAGCACTTTCGCCTCTCTGCTGGCAATCCAGGTTCGAATACTGATCTGGGTGGAGTTTTCATGTCCACCCCATGTCTACATGGGTTTTCTTTGGGGTTACTCCTTCCACAATCCAAAAACATGGATTCAAGGTAAAGTGGTTGCTGTAAATTGCCCATATTTGTCCTGGGTGCATCTGGCCTGTGCCTGAAACATTCTTCCCTGGATTGGTATGGGATACCCCCTCCCCCAGTCCCTTGTATAGGGATTAGCAATTAGATTGGCAAGCCTCTGGTGAAGATAAAAATTCAAACCTCTGTTGCACCTGACTGAATAAACTCACACTTTCTCCTCTAAAAAACATAAGAAACCACATGAGTTCACTTAAAATAAACGGATATTCTAGCATAATTCCAAATGATCATAAAATCCAAAGCGATAAAAATGCAAAATTAGGCACATGAATTAATTAAATAAAAAAAATGTGAATAAACAATAACATGGTTAAATGTACACTGAACATTTAAAAGGCAGTCATTTACATGGAAGTTTTGGTTTTGGTTTTTTTTTTTAAATAACTTTTGTAGTCATCGTCTTTTGATGAAAGCAAGTCCCAAATTTATCAAAAATGCATTTTTTTAAGTGAACAAAGCTATACACATACAAAAGAAAAATACAATAACGCACATAATGCCACAATATCTCCTTATTTTAAATAGTTTTGTCTCTTTGAGAACTAACAGCCATATTGTGACTGCAAAAAAAAATCCTTCTGCAATTAACAAAAAAAAGAAACAATATTCATGCAAGTTTACACTCTACTGGTTTTAAAGTGCCCATCAACACCTTTTTTTCCCTAAAAATTATTTGAGTAATCTAACTGTTAATGACAATAGCTTATGGTAAATAAGTAGTTAAGTAGCCAATATTGAAGTAGCTAAATTTAAACATCAACATATTTTCACAAATACCTTTTTGTCTTTTACACAAAAATCTATTTAAATGATATTAAAATATACCGTACTTAAAATGGCAGACATAAGAACAATGGTGTAAAACAGTCTCAGTAGACAATATGTTGTTAAAATCCTGCTTAGCGGGGTTATCAATGACCCACTTGGCTTTAGCCAAACTTCATATTTAAATATACTATGGAATTAGAGCGTGTGGGTTTGAGAAGACCATGTTACAGGTTAAACTCTTTCTT
Organism: Xyliphius kryptos; assembly: GCA_025769995.1. NCBI lineage: Eukaryota > Metazoa > Chordata > Actinopteri > Siluriformes > Aspredinidae > Xyliphius > Xyliphius kryptos. Next base: position 2,294 of record JAOUQT010075864.1, read on the forward strand.
TTTTGTGTCATTTGCTTTGAAAAATTGCTTGAACTCATATTTAACTCTTGTCCAAAAGTAATGAAATCAAGTAAAAGCTGGGAAATTTTCTGACACTTCACACAAGGAAATAAATTAATGGTAATCGAAAGGATAAACTAATAAACTCTTGTTGGGTGTCAGGCTTTCAGAGGTTTTGTACTGTTAAAATATCAATTAGACCATAGCCTTTAACTTTTTTTTTGATACTTTAAGGTAAAGTTGTAAATACAAATAAAAATTAATCAAAAAGTCTGTTTTTAAAACAGATGGGAAGTTCACAGAAAATTAAGTTTGCGTCATGTTGCAGTGTTTTTTGTCATTATTAAACAATTCTTACTTTTGTAATTAACTAGCGGAACACCCGTGCTGCTCTGTGGTGTAGAACCTGATAACACGGTGAAAGTTGAAACGCAATTGTTTTGAATAAGTGATGGCTTTGGAGTTTATATCATTAAATTAAAGTATCATTATAGAGGGAGTGGCAATTAAAATCTGAAATCATGGTTGCTTACTTACATGAATTCATCAGAAGGTTTTCCAAAGACATGATAAGGAATAACTGAACAAAGTTTCAGCTTTGTAGGTACTCGCTAAGACCCCAATGCATCCGAGGTGTTGCGTTTAGTGGCTAAGTGAACGAACAATCAACAATCAGATCGAGAGAAGCAGTTAATTTCTTCAAGGACATAATCTGGAACAAAAAAGCCAATTTTCATATCTCTATATATTCGGGAAGACCCCAACGTCTTGCGTTCAATAGCGATATTGAATAATAAACCATCAAAAGGACATGATGGGGAATCATGATACCAAATTTTAGCCTTGTAATTACTCGTGGGAGAATTAGTGATGAGTCAGTAAGGCTTTGGGCATCTATAGGTATGAAAAGATTAAAGAGATTTTCGACTTTTTAAGATTTTGTGTCATATAGCCATGCAAACAACACATAAGTAATGTGGTGTATAGTGGTGTATAATGTATAATGTATTATTATGATAGTATTTTTTTATGTTGTAGTTGACATGGTATTTGTTTCTACCTTAACACAAAAAGCCGATCCTCTCCCCATTGCCAGTACATCTGTCAAACAACTGTCAAATGGACAATCACCCCAGAGATAACAGGGAGAGAATAAATTTGACAGGCTATGCTACTGCAATTCTACTCTCCTAATAAAATCTTCCCTGATAAATGTACAGTAAATTGAATTCCAGAGCACAGTCTCCTGACCAGAATATGACACTAAATTATATTTGATGTACATCAGATTTTGAATCTTTTTGGAATTATTTTGACAGGTGTAAAAAGCTGATATTTTTTCCCTTTTGTTAAAATCATCCATGTTGAGAAATACGGATACGACTCGTGGTTTAACAACACAAGGTAAACATAGATCAGACTTTGCATTCTAGAATTCCTGAAGTGTGTGTGTATTTATCCATCCATCCATCCATTCATTATCTTCCACTTATTCCTCTTCTAGGGTCGAAGTGGGGTTCTCCATACCCATCCAGAGGAGAACATCTTGGGCGCTGGGCAGATACACCCAGGACAGGGCACCAATCCATTGTTGGTCACAAACTCCCTCATACAGCCACACTATATGGGGCAATTTAGAGCCTTCAATTTACCTGGAATCCATGTTTTTGGACTGTGGGAGGAAACCGGAGAACCTGGAAAAAAAAACGATAAAATTTCTGCAAACTGGACCCTACTGAATTCTATTTAAATACCCCTGATCTACATATAATAATATGAACGAATGTTAAAAAGCACTCTTTCGAGAATTCAAATTTGTTTTGGAATGTGTTACAGGCAGCATTTAGTAAATCTGTTTATACTTAAATAAATAAATAAAATTAAACTGCAATAAAACCCTTAATATATTTTTTTTTTTTGGCTTTTGTCTGTTAAATAAATGTGGAAGTTAAATAACAAATTGCAGATTTATGTTTTGAAGCAGGGCGGCATGGTGGCTTAGTGGTTAGCATGTTCGCCTCTCAGCGCTGGGGGTCCAGGGTCCAATCCCGATCTGGGTGGAGTTTCCATGTCTTCCCCGTGTTCATGTTGGTTTTCTCCAGGTTCTATGGTTTCCTTCCACAGTCCAAAAACATGGATTCAAGGTAAATTAAACGCTCTAAATTGCCCCGTATAGGGTGTATGTGTGAGTGAGTGTGTGCCCAGCGATGGATTGGCGCCCTGTCGTGGGTGTATCTGCCCAGCGCCCGATATGCTCTCCCTTGGATGAGCATGGGGAGCCCCACCGCTACCTAAATAGAGGAATAAGTGGAAGATGGATGTTTTAATGCATTTTTTAAAAGATTCTAATTTTTTTGGAAATTGGGTTTGTTTATGTTTTTGTCTCCCTATTTTTGCATTCATTGGACTCATTCATTGGACTGCACTTATTTTTTTTTATTTTTTAAATTTTTTATTTTGTCTGTGGAAGAGATGGGTTTTGAGAAGTTTTTTAAAAATGTTGAGAGTCAGCTTTACGGATGTTGTTGGGAAGGTCGTTCCACCATTTAGCAGTGCTGAATGAAATGGAGTGAGAATCTGTACTATAGTGAGAGTCTATCAGATGCAGCAATTGTGCTGCAGTTTTGTAACCCTTTAGTGACACTACCAGAGAAAAATCCACCACTCAAATATCTCCAGCACCCAGAATTCTGTGAGCAGCATCTTATGAGCACTGATGAAAAATTATAGAATACCAAACACAGATTTTGCAGTACCAAATGAGTTACTCTCTCTGATTTATCATCTACAAGGTGTCACTGCCGTAAGATGAATCATCTGCTACCTAAATAATACCTGCAGGGGGTTCTAAACATTAAAGTAAAGGACACTAACAAAGTATGTGGTGGAAAAAAAATATATACCTGACAATCTGTAATTACAGAACTGTGAATAGGAGCTATTAAAATGGCCATGAGGAGGTGTATACATAAAAAGAATGGTTATTATTTATTTAATTTGTTATTTTACAAGTTAATATTTATTTAATTTATTTAAACAGCTATGTTACAGTGCCTCAAAATAAAACATCAAGAGTTTAGACACTCGTCAGATTTTAAGGCCTCCATAATTGCAAAAATCCATTGCTAAAAATTGTGGTCTATAAATGGATGATCAGAACAGAAGCCATGCCAGCAGTTGAACAAAATCTTGCCTGGTCAGACTAGGAAATAAGCACCTCTGGTCCTGTGGATATAATGAAGATCAATAGAACAAGGGATGAAAGTAGGCTGTGATCCAGGAACCGTCTCGGTCATGGGCAAGGCACCATCGATCTTTCCTGCCCTGCTACCATCTGATGACAGAGGTCTTGGCTCCTTGTGTGAAATCCAGAGAACTGAGGAAAGCATTTGGCTTTAAAGGAGTTATTTGTTGTTTTGCTCCCTTTTTTTTAAATGGAAACAGAATTCCCAAACTAATAAACCAAGCTTTTACAGTAGGTATGTGTATTTTGAATGCATCTTCCTCTTCTTTCGGCTTTTAACCCTTTTTTATTCAGGGGTTGCCACAGCGATAAACTTGCATATCAGACTTGGCCTAGTGTTTCACGTCGGATGCCCTTCCTGACACAACCCACACTCTCTACCGGGCTTGGGAGACACAGACTATGGGGATAATGTAGAGCAGCCGATTCACCTTGAATTCATGTTTTTGGACTGTGGGAGGAAACCGGAGAACCCGGAGAAAACCCACGCGGACATGGGAAGGACATGGAGACTTCATCCAGATTGGGATTTGAACCAGGAATCCCAAGTGCTGAGAGGCCAACGAATATACACTATATTACCAAAAGTATTTGCTCCCCCATCCAAATGTAGGTGTATAAAATCAAGCACATAGGCATGCAGACTGTTTTTATAAACATTTGTGAAAAAAGGGTCACTTTCAGGAGCTTAGTGAATTTCAGTGTGGAAATGTAATAGGATGCTACCTGAGCAACAAATCCAGTCGTGAAATGTTCTCACTCCTAAATACTCCACAGTCAACTGTCAGCTGTATTAGAATAAAATGGAAGTTTTTGGAACGACAGCAACGACACACATAGTGCCAACATTCTGTATAGTCAATCACAGGACTCCAAACTTTATGGCCTGCAGATTAGGTTAAGAACAGTGTGCAGAGGGCTTCATGGAATGGGTTTCCATGGTCGAGCAGCTGCATCCAAGCCATACTTTAATAGATACATTGCAAAGTGTTAGATGCAGTGGTGTAAGGCACGCTGCCACTGGACTCTAGAGCAGTGGAGATGCGTTCTCTAGAGTGACAAATTACGATTCTCCATCTGGCAATCTGATGGATAAGTCTGGGTTTGGCGATTGCCAGGAGAACGGTACTTGTCTGACTGCATTGTGCCAAGTGTAAAGTTTGGTGGAGGAGGGATTATGGTGTGGGGTTTTTTCAGGAGCTGAGCTTGGCCCCTTAGTTCCAGTGTAAGGAACACTGAATGCTTCAGCATATCAAGAAATTTTGGACAATCCCATGCTCCCAACTTTTTGGAAACTTGGAGCTTGCCCCTTCCTCTTTCAACATAACTGTGCACCAGTGCACAAAGCAAGGTCCATAAAGACATGGATGACTGTCTGGTGTAAATGAACTTGACTGGCCTGCATAGACTCTTGACCTTAACCCAATAGAACATCTTTGGGATGAATTGGAGCGGAGACTGAGAGCCAGTCCAACATCAGTGTGTGATTATGGTGTGTTGAGCTTATAACTTAAGACAATACTGTACGTGAAAGGCTTACATAATAAATCAGACGTGTGTGTGCATATTCCCACTCCTTATGGAAATCAGGGCTTGCTGTTCAAAGTTCACAAGCCAGCACAGCAACTCCCAGCATTGCACTGAAGCCTCTGACTACCTTATTATCAGTGTATTATATTGTCAGTGTATTATAAGTTTATAATCTATTTATGAGTAAGTAAATGTTACAGCCATTTAGCTACATCAAAATGTCTGATTTTATCGCTGATGTTTTAAAAGAGACATTTAAGTGTAGCTCGGCACATTAATCCTTTCTGCAATCATGTCTCAGTATGTTTGCAACAACGGAAAAGAGTCCCATAATATATGATTGAACTGGAAGAAGTTTGCAAAAAGCCTGAATAGGCTGTTGTGGTCAGCCATGTGGAAGCATTAGCCCAGACAAGAGCCTGTGGTTTGCTTGCTGTTTCGTGGCTGCAGGACAGAAAAACAGAAGAGTGAAAGTGGCATATTCTCAACACTGCTGGGATCATTGTGTGAAGGTGTTCGCTCGATTGCCCTTTTAGCTCGGCTAACAGCCACGGAACTCCAACTGTCTTTTGCAAAGTAAGCAGGCTGATGATGCTCTTTAAAGTTATAAAAGTTTACCTCGCATCACATTAATGTATTGATGCAGATCTCAAAACGTATTATATAATCCACCAACTAAAAAAAATGAACAAAGGTTAGATAAAACTATTAAAAAAGCTTAGAACCATAATTTAGAGCAGGTGTGCCCACACTTGTTTGGCCTGGGATCTACTTTTTCCAGTGCACAGATCATAGTAATCTACCAGGATTTATCTTTTTTTAAGCTTTAATGATTAATCCTTTTTACACACATTATGTTCATATAATTGGCTATAGAGGGCAACCCACTAAAAAACACTATTATTCTGATGATCTGCACTGAATGGTGTCAGCCAGGTGTGTGGAGTCTGAACAGTAGCCCGCTTGAGAATGGCTGCAGCTGCTACTGTTCAGACTCCTCACACCTGGCTGACACCATTCAGTGCAGAAGGTTGAATCCCATAAGTAGGTTGATCCAAAAACTGCTTTCAGGTTTGAGGCTTACATTAATTGCTGTTGGACAAATATTTGTATGCAAAATTTTAACTCTTATACTTAATATTATAATTAAATGTCAACATAACTCACAATTGATACTTTCCAAAAAGTAACAGCAGCGGAGAATAACAAGCTGAAACCATGGCAATATCTGACTGTATTCTGAATACACTGTATACCCTGCCTTGATTATGTAATGTCGAATTGTCATAAGCAGTCTCTGCAGCGTTCTACCAACGCGCACTGTGTGGTCGATTGTGATCAACGTATTGGGCACACCTAATTTAGAAAAATGCTGTCAAATAGCTTGCCAGTTGTCCAACACAATTCCATTTGCATATATTTGCATTTACATATACTGTACATAATGCATCATCTAAGCTATACAGTATATGATGCTCATACAAGATGGATGGCAAAATAAGTACTAGGAATAGCTCAAAAGTAATTGGAATGAATAATTATTTACCATGCCAGGAGTTAAAAAAATATGTCTTGACTAAAGAAAAGAAGGGCTCTACTAGCAGAGGGATACATTGAGCGTCATTTAGCTTTCATCTATGAAATTTCTAAGATGGCAATTCATTACAACAAGGTCAAACAGCAGACATAGGGGACAATAAATCTAGAGACCAGCAGAGGGCAAAATTCACTTATTCAAATGTCAGTCAGAAACCGCTGGATGACATCAAGTGACCTATAAAAGGAATGGAAAGTGGCAGCTGGGGTAAAGTTCATGGCAAGATCAGTTGGTACCAGACTCCTAGAGGCAGGGCTCAAGTCATGTGATGCTAGAAAAAAATATTTCATCAATGAGAAGCAAAGGGGAACCAGATTTAAGATTGCAAAAGACCATAAGGATTGGACCATATTTCACAACCAATAGGCAGCCTGTCCCGTCTGGGACACGTCAGCCTTCCGGGTTGACGCGGCAACATCACCGGAATTCTAATTGAGTTCTCCAAGTCTTTTCTAGAATCCTTTTTGGGTAATCTACCTTGGACTGCAGATCCCGGCGCCACTGCTACAGCCACGTTGCACCTGCTCCGAGTAAAATGAGCGTTGCTTTTTCATTCTATAAACTACTGACATGTTCCAAGCAAAAAATATGTATTTATTTGCAGAAAATAAGAAATGGTCAAAGTAAAAAAAACGATGCAATCCTCAAATAATGCAAAGAAAACAAGTTCATATCCATTTAGAAACAACAATACTACTGTTTTAACTCCAGATAAGTTCAGAAATCAATGTTTGGTGGCATAACCATGATTTTTATTCACAACTTTCAAGCATCTTGGCATTCCACCAGTGTTTCGCACCAGTTTTGAGTGACATTGTGCCACTACTGGCGCAAGAAGATAATGAATGAATAAACATGTGATATACATGTGTTTAAGTGATACATTTTATATAATCATACCACAAGTCACTCTGTAGACCACCATCACATATCACATCAGAATAACAAAAAGGATCCTTGAATGTAGTTCACCAAGGCTTCATGGCATTTACACCAACAGGGTGATAAAGCACGCTGGCAAAATTACAGCTTATCATCCTGGACCTTTTCCAGCCACTTTCCTCTATGAGATTTAGCACCGGCGAAATCAACACTACCAGTCATGCACACCGCTTTTTGCCCAGATTTGTAGTTCATATTAACCACAATGGACACTGTATGTTAACTATACACCCCTTATGCGCTGCAAATGTATGGCTGCACCTCTATCTTGCATTGTAGCTTTTCTTTGTTAACAAACTATGTGTTTTTTTTTCAATTTGTTTACATATCTACAGAAATTACTTATACAAACTATATGTTTATTAGGACCAGTTACACCAGAAAAAGCCAGAAAACACATTTGATATAATGCAATAGTTCAAAATGAGTGTTACATTTTACTAATAAAAATCATTGATTGATTGTCAGGTGCGCCAGGCGCACCTGCCTTATTTTTGTGTTCTTTGTTCTGTTTATTAACTTGTTTCATGTATTTAGTTAATTAACTGTGGT
>JAOUQT010075874.1:0-10158 GCA_025769995.1 Xyliphius kryptos
GGGAGGAAACCGGAGAACCCGGAGGAAACCCACGCAGACACGGGGAGAACATGCAAACTCCACCCAGATAGGTATTCAAACCGGGAATCCTCAGTGCTGAGAGGCGAATGTGCTAACCACTAAGCCACTGTGCTTCCCTCGTCTTGTATTGTATAGTGAAATACATGTTATTTAAAAAGACTGAAGTAATTCTGTTACAAATAAAAATCATTTTTAAACTATTGCTATATATTTTACCATTTTAACATTGTGTATAAGGTTCCTTGCTTGTGAATTAAAACTTGTGCGCTGATTTCACCGCATTTACACCTACTCGATGTATAATTCTTATATGCTTTGTTATTCTGTACCTAGTATTTACATTATAGCTCATCGCCTGTGCATTATTATTTTTGATAATGTAGGGAAACTCAGTGGCTTACGGAATCAGACTCTTCTGCCATTAAACCACGAGAGAAGGAAGGAAGTGGCCAGGTTTCCATCATCTGAAGTATGATTCAGCAATAATACTCATAATTATAAATGTAAGCACTTGATTTTGGCCTCTCCGATAATTACTCATGTTTATTTCTGCACATATTGTACTTATGTTGGACTGTCAGTCAGTAGGTTGGGGGTTCAAAATCCCAGGTCCACTGTAGTTATAGTAATGTGGGTCCTTAAGCAAGACCAAGTTGGGATCCTTGTAAGTCGGTTTGACGATGCAATCAAGTAATGTGAATGTGCTTGTTTGTGTGTCTGCTCTGTTAAGGACTGGCAAACTGTCAGGGGTTTTCACAACACTTTTGCTCTATGAGCAATCCGCAGACTTAAGGATAAATACCTTAGAAAGTAAATTTCATAGCTGATGCTTGTTAAAATAAATTGTTCCTTATGGTTCAAATGTTGATTGTTGGTGAAATGGGACTATTGGGGTTAATTATCTGTGAAGCCAAGGTAAGTTAATTTTCATAAACAACTTTAAGGATTTAAAGGTATAGAGAGCATTAATGCCGTAGTAAAACAAATTGTTAAAAAAAAAAAAAACGGTCTGATCTGACCATTTTTATAACAAGCTATGTGTTGTAATACATAGATTTAAACCTAAAATATTTATTGCCCAAATGCATCAGCCTATATTGTTGCTTTTAGAAAACTAAAAGGCTGGTCTTACAGTGTTAATAATTTAAATTATGCAGCGGTTTTGATATCAGACCTCAAGCCATTATTTCAAATATTTTTTAAGAACCTCACCCAGGCACAGAAATAATGAAAAATGTCTTTGTACTAAAACATTGACATAAACATTAATTGGAACCGGTAAGTATTTTCAGTTTATTAATCAGAGTTTATTACTTTATTAATCAGTTTATTAATCAAGTGTGTTTTTTGGTATACTTCTGGTCACATTGTGTTTGTATACTACTTTGTCACACTGAATCCAACAGAATGGCTTAAGTCTCAAAGCTTTAACACTTATGACTTGAGGCTAAGATTGAGATGCCAAAAAAGGAATTCAGCAAAATACTTGCTCTTGTCAAACAAGTGAAATGAAAATATGTTTCATGAATGTACTTCAGTATAAGGTAACATGAAATATGTTTTTTCAGACCGTCAGCAGAAACAGGAAACTTATGGTTGTCTGTGGTTTTATACCCACATCACTGCAGGAAACATTAACCCTAATGCTTTGTGCAAACAGGTTTCCGTCAGCTGAGCTGCATTTATATTTCTTAAACTTACACATTCATCAGAAACATTAAAAAAAAAAAATAAATCTTGAATTTATTTGAAAACGTCATTATAATAGCAAAAGTAAATTATTTCTTGAGTTTTTAGATTTGGGCCTCAATTTGTTAGGCTCAGCTACATTTTGTGGTAGTAAAATGATGGACGTTTAATACATGAATATACTAAATGACCAGGGAATCCCATAATTTAAAATCATTTTTGGCCCTTGTGACACAAGGCATATTCTATAATGCTCAGACTGTGTTAGTTGTTGAGAATACATGTGAGGAATTTGTTTTGCAAATTATTTAAATGTCAAAGCATCTGCCCAATAGAAATGACGAAGAATATACATTTACGCAGTGGCATAATCTCATAGCCAGTAAAATAAGACATCAGTCAAAAGAGACCTAAATTATTATACATTTTTTAACATATTTTCTAAACTCAATACATTCGGTTTAAAATGTAAAAAGTCAATAAACATTGTTTTGGTAAAACTGTCACTTTTTTTGTCATTTTTGCCTTTATTGCAATTTAAAAATGATTTAAAACATTTTGTAGCTCTGGCAGCATGGTGGCTTAGTGGTTAGCACGTTCGCCTCTAGCTCTGGGGATTTTTGGTTCGAATCCCAATCTGAATGGAGTTTCCATGTTCTCCCTGTTTCTGTGTGGGTTTCCTCTGGTTTCTCAGGTTTCCTCCCACAGTTCAAAGACATGGATTTAAGGTACATTTGCTGTTCTAAATTGGATGGGCATGGGAACCCCCTAGTTGAGGATTAAGTGGAAAATGAATGAATGAATTTTGTAGATCTTAGAGACCAATACAGACATAGAAAGTTGGGTTAGTGACAGGAAACTGTATGTTTTAGTTTTAGTCCTGGGCCTTCCACACGTCGCCGGGTATCTTTCAAAACGATTACATTTTTATGTGTTTGGGGCTTTTATCCACATGAAAATGTAGTTTTAAGTCACCAATAATATTATAAATGAAAACTCTGGGCAAAGTGGAGATTTTTTAAAACTCTGTTTTGTGTATGCGCGTGTACTTCTAAAAACGGCGTTTTGCTATCGTAAACGTCACCAATTGCGACAAATGATGCGACAGTGACGTCACACACGCGACTGTTATTGATTTGCGGTTGATGAAAATGAAGGTCACCAGAGATGTGCCGCTTCTTACATTATCTCAGACGATTTTTGCTTGTTTATTTTTACAAAACCAATTGTTACAGTGCATTGAGGGGCACAGTAGAAGGAGAATTTGAAGGTTGGATGTGTTACCTCCTGGCACCATGTTTCAAATCTTACGGAAGCGAAAACCGGAAATCAAGTTTGTTTTGAGGGATTCTGATTGGCTGACATTGATTTGCGCTTAATGTTACACTGACATCTATGGGCTTGGAGTGTTTACGACAACACTCAGTGTTGTTCAATAAACACCGGGCTATGTGCGGACTAGGCCTTTGACTGCCACAATCATTACTCATGGGTTTTAACACTTTGTTAGTACTCTGCTTAAAATAATAAACCCAAAACATCAGCCAGAAAGGCTGAAATATCGTGTCTCTCATTTCTACATGTTGTCTGTTCCATTTGCACAACAGCAAGTGAAATCAGTGTTGCTTTCTAACTGGACAGGTTGATTTCACAGAAGTGGGGTTGACTTGGAGTTATATTGTGTTGTTTAAGTGTTTCCTTTATTTTTTTTAGCAATATATTTGAATTAACATACAATTGAATGTGGGGTTATAGAGATTTATCAAACTGAAGCTTGACTACAATTGTGTGTAATTGTAAGCAAGGGCAGTCTAAACAAAAATTAGAGTGTACAGATTTATTCTCATGCAGCTGATATTTTGTATCTAGCAATCAATTATGAATAAAATATGAATCAATTGTAAGTAAGTGAGCAATCATGTTTAATTCCATTTAGCGTTTTTGTACTTACACATACATACCTAATTTTTGATGCCGTCTTTTTGGCCTGCAAGTATAATGTTTGGCTGCAGTATATTGTTTATAGTATGTCTTCATATAACTCCAGAAAGCATTATACTGTATTAAATTAAATGTAGTTTAACTTTTTTCACTACCTTTAATTCAAATTTTATCCCTATTTAAATGTTTCATTTAAACATGCATGTTTCAGTTATTCAAATTTAAATTCTATAATCCAATTTACATTAGTTATTAGTTAGTTTGCAAGATTTTGATCAATACAAGATTTTTCATCTATACAAGAATTTAGTGCTGTATTATTAGCTTAATTTAAATAAAATTTTATTTCTTAGTTTGAATGGTTTTAAATCAATGCTTTACCTGATACAACTGTATTACCTGATATACCAGTAGAGCCTCATAAGTGCAGAGTTGTATTTCCATGGATTTGAATTGAGTAATAGCAGCAGTCTTGTCAGTTCATGTTAACACCAAGAGTTATGCAACAACCTGGATCTGATCTGAATGTGAACTCTCTCATCTACCGCCAACTACATGCAACGTCCTGATTGGCTGATTGATAGGAGTAGCTGTAAACATATCAATATGAAATTACTGCATACTTTGCCTCAGAAGCATTTTGAAACAGACTTAACTCATTCATTATCTTCCACTTAATCCTCTGCTAGGGTCACGGTGAGGTTCCTTATGTCCATCCAGGGGAGAACGTCTCAGGCGCTGGGCAGATACACCCAGGACAGGGCACCAATCTATCGCTGGGCAAGCCTTGACTCAGGAGAAGTGATAATTTAACACATACATGCTGTGGCAGTTGTAGACTTGTGTTCAAGGAACAAGCCTTGTAACCAGAAGGCCCCCAGTTTGAAACAGTCCCACCGAGTACTATGACTGAATTTGTTCTTGGACAAGGCACCTGGCACAAGGTTGCTCCCCAAGCACCATACACAAGGCTGCCCCTCACTCTGAGCAGGTGTACTTGTGTGTGTTTCACTGCAGGGTTAAATGTACAGGGGGAAAAAATTATTAATTAGCTGCTAAATTGCCCTTATAGTGTGTGTAGAGGATTAAGTGGAAGATAATGAATGAATGAAATGCATTATACAACAAAGGAAAAACATGTACACAAAATCATAAATATATCATATAAATAAAAAATTAGAGAAAAAATGGCACGGTGGCTTAGTGGTTAGCACCGTTGGCCTCTCAAGGATTCCCTGTTCGAATCCCAATCTCGATGGAGTTTCCATGTTCCAAGTTTGGGTGATTTTCATCTGGGTTCCCCGGTTTCCTCCTGGATTTAAGGTGAATTGAATGGATTTAAGGTGAATTGAATGTTCTAAATTGCCCCATATAGTTTGTGGCTGTGTGAGTATGTGCCCAGTAATAAATTGAAACCCTGCGTTGAATGAAAGAAAAATCGCTAATAAACTCTCCGATATGATCCAGCCCGTTTTTTCAAATGAACTCTAATACAAGAAAAAGATTTCGAGTTTCTTTGACAATCAAACAATGCCATCTAGTGGAAAAATTGCAAAAAGCAGTTTATGTTTGGGTTATTTTGAATAATGCCACGGCTAGACAGGCCACTCAGCCAATCAGATTTAGGGACCGGATCTACCCGTTTTATAAAAATAATTAAGAGACCTTATTACAAAATCTGTGTGGACTAAAGATTTAATATCCTACTAACTACAGAACTTTACTAAGGCAGCACTGATCATCCCCACCAATCGACTCTTTTACCAACGATCACCTGACTTCTTTAACATGGCGGCGTCCAATCACATGCGGGCCGATACCCAAATGACAGCAACTGTGCAAAAAGGTACACTAGATAGCGTATAGACCTAAAGACGTTTAGTGTATATGTAGAGGGAACATCGCGAATTCGGATACAGCTCTGGTGAGAGGTCGAGTTAAGGTAGTTTGAGAGCGAAGGAGCTGCAGTTCAGTTACAGTTGTTCTGTTGCTGCTGGTCACGATGGATGAACACAGTCTCATCATGTATGTATGGTCTTTTTACTTTGTCATAAACATAATATATAGTGTATAAAAATAGTTCATATTTTAGATAGCGGATTAAGGTCATGTTATAAATTAGCTGTCAATCAGCAACATAAACAATGCGAATTTAAAACTGCCGAAACAATATCATTGTGATGGTAATAAGTGAAACAAGTTACTGTGCAATATTTTATTTGCTGCGTCAACGAAGAGTTGTATCTAAACCACGGTTTAAATTCAAGATTTAAGTATAAATGAAAATATGTTAACAAGTACTTTTGTTATGAGAATACAATCCGTACCACAAATGTGCGGAATTAGAGGTCGTTTACTGAGCTATAATGTTCATAAGCATAGGACCATGTTGGCTGGATATGAGATATGGATTTTTAAGGCATTATAGCATGATTTAGGAGCCTTTTATAGTAAAGTGTAATGTATACCGTATTACAGTGTGCTAAATCTACATTATTGAATCCCTGACCAACGCAGTTTACAGAGATCAAAGAATCATACTGGACAAGATACTTGGATTGATTGTCTCACTTTTGTGTCTAAAAGTTGTACATTCTCAACTATTAATCTTTTCCAACTTAGTATAGTAAATAATCACTAAAACATCACCCCCGCTGTAAAAAAAAGGAAGAGAGTCTTCTGTAAACTTTTATATAATCTTATAGGACATCTTTTTGATGAATTATGTTTATCTTGAATGTTCGTGTTATTTGACTAAATATTTTTTTCTTTTTTGAAATATGTAAATTTCCCAACATAATATACCCAAATGTGCTACCTGAATTATTTGCACTAGTTAAACATTTACTGCATACATTTATACATCAAGTTTGTGGATATTTAATATTGCAAAATTGATTCCCCTCCCCCATAATTCTGTACTATGTAGCTGATGCATAAACCAAGATTCTTAATTGCCATTTAAGAAAAAATGTTGCCATTCCAGAAATCGATTTAGCCCTGTAGTTGAACAGACATTCATTTAAAATAAACCAGGTACCTTTGATAGCATTAGATACTTGTCTGTTATTAAAAAAGATACATATACATCCAAAGCCATATTAGCTTGTGTATCCGTTTGAGAATTAATTATTGATCGCACAGAAATCTACCCAGATGTTTCAGAAGGATGCCACATCAGAATGTCTTAATTTATTTAAAAATATATTTTTTTCATTTATTTATTTTTTTTTAATCGGACTTAGCTGATTAGATCTTACCCGAGCTCACCATGTGCAGTTTTATCATGAGGTAGACCGTTATTCTTCTTGTCTTATCGTTCCTCTGCACGACTTCCTCTGGGTCAACTATTGTTGATTACAGTGAACGGGAGGGGCAGCTAAACTGCCGATCTGCAAACTGATGTTTACTAAATGATCATGCTAATTTTTATTAATCTTCCCTTCTTCTTTAGTCCAAAGGATTTTCCCAAGCTTAAAAATGACACATTTTTACGAGCTACATGTGGCCAGGAGGTTGATTACGTACCTGTGTGGTGCATGAGGCAAGCCGGACGTTACCTTCCAGGTAGGTTTGTATGTAAAGTAGTGAACAAATATTATTATTATTTTTTTTTTTTTTGAAAAGTTAATTAACAAATTCCGGCACATAATTTTGAATCAGTAAACTGTAACAAGCAAGTTAGTATTTTATTAAACACTGCTAGTAAAAGTTCTGTAGGTGGCTTTTAATTAGGTGGTTAGACTGAGGCACCACACTTTTATTGAGTGTAATATTTTAATCGTAAAACTTTTGAAATTAGTTTAATAAGCACAACTAAGGAAAAGGAATGACAAAAAGAGCTGCATTAAGGGTTGTGGTTGGGGCTTTGCCACCTTAAATTTGCAGATGACAATTATTCATACACATTTTTTTAGTTTTTGTACCAAATAAGGAATGCAGAGGGTACTGAAGTTTATTTTATCACTCATTGTAAGGTAATGTAAAATGTAAAGTAACTCCAGGCAGTTCGTCAGTTTATTGGAGCACAGACACAGATACATTCACAACTCTGGGCAATATGATGTCTCCCGTTTAACTAATTTGACATGTATTTAGACTGTAAGACAGCAGAATAAACTCACATAGTCATGGGATGGACTACCACCCTGCCATTTGTGCATTTAGACTGACAGTTTTTATTTTTTGTTGATCTCTGTCTTTCTATTCTAGAGTTACATTTGCGGTTCTGTTTTCAGCATGGAAATATTATAACTTGTCATTAACATAAACAAAGCAATTACTAAAGGTAAATAAATAAAAATATATGAATAAATAATTGATTTGACAGAGTTCAGAGAATCCAGAGCAGGAAAAGACTTCTTTGAAACATGTCGGTCCCCAGAAGCCTGCTGTGAGCTCACACTACAGGTAAGTTCTACTACAATCTTTTAAAAAAATATTAAAATAAAACTGGAGTCAAATAGTCTTGTTTTTTTCCTCCACAGCCGCTAAGACGATTTCCATTTGATGCTGCAATTATTTTTTCTGATATCTTAGTAGTACCACAGGTAACGCCCCACCAGATTTTAGACCCTTATTCCTTTTACATGCCATTGAAATAATCCGGAAACACAACTGTGTGTGGTTTTGTTGTATCTGCATTCTCAGGCTTTGGGCATGGAGGTACAGATGTTGGCAGGAAAGGGTCCAACGTTTCCAGAGCCTCTGAAGGAACCAGATGACCTGCAGAGACTTCGGTCCAAAGTGGATGTGGAGACTGAGCTGGGTTATGTGTTCAAAGCCATCACGCTAACGAGACATAAACTGGAGGGCAAAGTTCCTCTAATCGGCTTTAGTGGGGCGCCGGTGGGTGCATAAACTCAAATAATTAAGATGTCATGTGCTTGATTGGTTGACTGAGACTTCTCATATGTGATTGGTCTGCAGTTGTTGCATGAAAGTGAATTTAAATAAGAGGTATTTCTTTACGGGGTAATCACTTCTTGAAGATGTTTAAATGAAAAATCAGAAAAGTCAAAAGTCATTGCTCTTTAGCAAAAATACATGCAAACACACATATAGGGAACAGTTCAGTTTAAATGGCAAAATACAATATTTTGGAAAGCTTATTAGTAGAATATAGAGGCACATACAGGCCCTAATGTATGTGGCACATTGTTATTTTTTGTAACTTATTAGTAAATTTTTTAAGGTCTAAGGCTTAGTTTAAAAGTAGTTAAGGTTTGGGTTACGTGCCATTGGGTGTGGTAGCTCAGTGGTTAGGGTGTGGGCTATCAACTTATCAAAGCTTGGGGGTTAAAATCCTCAAGGTTGCCATTGTCAGTCCTTGAGCAACGCGCTTCACCCAAGTCTCCCTGTATCTAAAACCCCCATTACCAAGATAGGATACTTGTAAATCCTTTGGATAAAAGTGTCTGCAAAATGACTAAGTTAATAAAATCTGTTAATTCTCTTGTCAAATACAGTTTAAATAAATCTTAACCTATACAAACCACATAATGCTTGATAACTAAGGTAATCAATCTTTTCTGTTTTTTTTTCCTGAGTAGTGGACTCTAATGTCCTACATGATCGAGGGCGGAGGCTCCACCACTCACTCGAAGGCCAAGCGTTGGTTATACAGACACCCCGAAGCCAGCCATACGCTTCTAAAACGTCTCACTGATGTCATTGTGGAGTATCTGCTGGGTCAGGTGAAAGCTGGAGCACAGGTAAACATTGTTTCAATGTTCCTGAGAAGACTATTTTCCCCAAAGTAGATTAGAACACAGATGCTGGTGGAACTTAAGAAAAAGGCTTTTATTATGTAAAACATGATGAAGTTACTTTCAGTAGTGCTTTAAACTTGGCACAATAAGAAACAGGGCAATGGAATCCCAAATGTGTGAAAACCAAAACTGTCATATCAACACTATATCTTTAACACTAGTCATGAAAAAACATAAATTTATTTAATCTAACCTTTAAAAAAAATCTAATAAACTTTTAAAAGACTTGGGCACATCCTTACCTGTTTTTCTTTTTTTTATCAGATGAAAGTACAGTTATTACTAGACCAATCTCTATATATGTAAATGGCAAAGCTCTCACTCGCAAACTCCTCACTAATTCTCCCAATTCCCGAGTACATACAAGACTGAAATTTGTCATTGTGATTCCCTATCATGTTCTTACGTTCAATTGTTTGCTTAGCATCGCCATCGAACGCAACACTTTCTCGACTACGTACAAAGCTGAAACTTGACTCAGTCATTCCTTATTGTGTTCTTGGAAAACTTGCTGATAAATTTATGTAAAAAAGTAACTGCATGGACACTGTAGACACAACTCACAGTATATTAATCTTAGAATTTAAATTTACACAACCTTTACTTTACGATAATACGTTTTTAATATAAAAATATAATACATTTTTACTCCAAGTCATCACTCATTTAAAAACAATTTCTATTCAACTTTTACTTCAAGTTCTCCACCGTAACGCAGCACTGGTATTCTGCTATA
>JAOUQT010075900.1:0-10157 GCA_025769995.1 Xyliphius kryptos
ATGCTTTGGTCTGTGTCTGCGTGGTCCGCGGCACATAATAAATATCCTTTTTCATTTACCATCATCTGGCAACCTGCTCCTTCCAGCTCGCCGCTCCGAGCTCCCCTTTCGGCTCTCAACGCGCACTCGTAACATAAGGACCACTTAAGTAAATTATCTAAAAGCAAAACAAAAGAGATGTGGACTTCCCTTACAGTAAACTTAAACATTTTAAGAACGTTTATAAATTTTCATGTGTAGAAAATAATATTATATACATTGTATATTTTATGAGTGTGGTGGCTTATTGGTTAGGGTTGTGGGCTTAAATTCCAGATCCAATGAAGTTACCAATGTAGGTTCTTGAGCAAAGCTCTTAACGATTCACGATTTTCCAGGGATGCTGAATCATGGCTAACCATCAAGTTGGGATGCTTGTATGGTGCTTTGGATAAAAGCATGTGCTAAATGTTAAATGATGTAGTGAAATATTTTCCATTTCATTACATACTTTTTTTTTTTTTTTAATTTTTTACATTTTTTTTTTTAGATTTTTCCTTGTGTCCTGAAATCACTTTGTGTCCTGTACTTGTTTAGCTAAGGTGGACCAAAACCAGAACATACTTACGAACTTTTACCATCCTGTTTGTTCCGTCTGGCTACAGAATGAAGGAAAACACATCTTGTTCATGCATGGCGGCAGCACAGTTTGAGATGTCAGCTCAGTGGGGCTGAAGAGCTGCTCCAAATCAGCTTGACTGTGCAACTAGCAGGTCTTCCAAATTTGAATTCATGAGTGCATATGGACAGAAAACAAGTGAAAGAGGTGTCCTGCTGTGTATGCCGTTTTTAGTGATGCCAGGCATTAAGGGGAGGCATGACATTTAGCTGCAAGAAAAAAGAACAATAGGAGGCGTTCAGGTGGCATTGTTGAAACTACACCAAAGATATTAATCCTCCACTTACTCCCGGAAATGCTGTGGATGTACAAATTAAACTTGTTCATGAAAGCACCTTATTCTTTAATCTTATGATGTATTGGATGTATTTTTCTATGTCTCTAGAACTGGGCGTTGTCTGTAGGAAGTGTTTATTTCAGAGGTGTCAGTCGAAAGCAATTAATTCTGTACTTTAGAAAGATTTACAGAACTGCTGATTGGAACATGTTAATTCCAGATATTTAAAGATCTACTTTAAGGTTACTTATATAAATAAAGTCTCAGGTTTATAAATATACTAGGTGCACCCGGTCACACATTGCTGTGGCTCATCTGGTTAAATGGAAATAAAAGGAATAAGAAAGCTCACTTTTCTAATATGTTGAACTTATTAACAACTTAAAAGTTGAACGGCAATTGTTTTTGAATGAGTCTGGCTTTGGTTTATTTGTGTAAAATAGCTGTTACCCATTCTACGCCAGGGTGGCGAGCATTTTAACAGGCACTTGTCATTAAAGTTACTCACCGATTTGCTTATTTGGCAAAATAAAGTTCTTCAATTCAATCTTCATTGAAGTTTTTGGTAAGCAAAGTGGTGCTGCAAAATCAGACACATTTAGTTGGATGTCTTGGTGATGTTGACTTGCGGTTGTAGCGTGTCTTGCATAATTAGCTTTATGTTAGTCGGCCCGCGTCTTCCTCTACCCGTGCACCTATCGCTATACGCCAACGACTCGCGTCTTCCCTTCCTCTGTACTCATACACCAATCGTTATATGCCTTCCCTCCACTGTACCCATGCTGCAATTTCCCTGTAGAATGTGTGTATGTGTGTGGCTGTGTGAGTGAGTGTTTGCTCAGCGATGGATTGGCGCCTGTCCTGGTTGTATATGCTCAGCGCCCGAGACGTTCTCCCCTGGATAGGCATGGGGAACCCCACTTTGACCCTAGTACAGGATTAAGTGGAAGACAATGAATGACTGAATGAATCTTAGATTACCTGGTGTGCAGGTCGCTATATTTTAGGCTGGTATGTTATTCCACCCCCATGTAGTACCACGTACTTTCATGAACAAGTTTTTACTCACCTTGATCTTTTCTTTTTAATTTTGACTAAATAAGGCTATAGATTATTTAAAGTCTATGTTAGAAATACTGACTGTGTCAGACCTCCAAGTGGTGATCACATCGGTAGTCAAATGGACGGATGGGGTGTCACCGGAGTTCTGACATCATCCCTTCCAATTTCAGTTGATTGGGGTCTGTCTCTTTTTTTTTTTTTTTATGGATGGGGGTCTCACTAAGTGCATGTGTTTCTACTCAGTGCGCACGCTCGTTTGGGGTTTTTCATATGATATTGTTCTAAACTATTTACGCATCTATTTCACTCAGTGATCCTGGAATTTACTTTTTCCTCAAAGGCCGTTTTCCCTCGTAACCTGAGGTACCCGCATCTGAGTCAATCGCTTACAGACTCAACGTTCCCGCCCGGTCCTTTGTTCTGACTGCCGCCGTTTGTGTTTGAGAGCGAACGTCGGCGCACTCCACAGATCAGGAAGCATGCACTCCACCAGCTTTATATTTGTTTGGGACTGTTTTAAGTTGCTGGCTGTTTTTTTTAATTTTGTTTAATAAACTACTTTGAGGAGCTCAGCCACTTGGCTCTTAATCCAGAGCAACAGCATGACACTGTGTTAGGGCTTTGTGTGCCTGTATAGCTTCATGATTTAACAAGGATAGTTGTCCATGAAATTGGAAAAATGTTTTCGCATATCCTTAAACTGAAGTCTAGTATTAACAGATAATATGCACAACATGAGTCTATTTTTTATGATTAAAAGCAAAACGTTGACTTTTCTGCTTTTTAAAATTATTTTATTTTCTAAGCCACGTTTCCTAATTAGGGTGGTTACCACTATTTGGCAAACACCCTGGACCTCAAAAAATTGCTGCGGAACAGACACACCTACAAACAATATGGGCTATTTTGTATCTCTAATTTACATAATCATATTTCTTTAGAGTTTAGGATAAAACTGAAGCTTTAAATAGACAAAGTAAATAATAAATGCAAACTCCTGACCTGGTCATTGAACCCAATCCCTTGCTCTTTATTGTAAAGTTCTGTCAATGTAATAGTCAAATGTGATCCACATTACTAACTCTTTGTAAGCATATTTCAACCCCTTGTATATGATAAGTTAGCTTTTGACTTCTAGCAAGCAAACCCACATAAGAGCTGTTACTGATAATGAAGCCACCAATACAGATGACCCAGTCAGTCCTGATTAAGTGGCACGTCATCCTTAGAGTAATCGCTTTAATTAGCTATTGAACATTTCTAAGGGTTAATAAGACAACAGCTTGGCTTGCAAGTTTAATTTACTGATAGTAGTTAATGATTTCTTATTTTCTGCACAATTTTTCATTGAAATGATATGATTAACACTTAGAGAGGATCAGATCCTGCTTGTTTGTTATTATAAAATCAATTTCATGCCTGGATGAACTATCACTGATGCTATTTATTTTAAGTGTGAAAGGACATAAAGTGCAGGTCCACTGACTGGGCGTGCACATAAACACTTTCAGTTTCTGAGTTTCTTGCTCTCCTCCTTATGTCAGTATTTATACATACCCTTAAATCTTTATTCATTAAGTGGATTTGGCTGATAATTCAAGAAATAAACAAATAAATGTGCCATTTTATTTAGCCCACATTTTTTCAGTTATATTTAATTTAGTTAATAAATACTGGGTGTGCATAAAAATGTGCAGAAGTTTTCTTTTGAGAATATATTAAGCCATTTCCACTTAAAAAGTCAATAAAGAACTGAAATTGACCAAAGAGTCATGTCTTAGAATAGACAAGCTAATAGATTATGAGGTTTTCAACTAATGGTTTTGCAGCATGCTTGGTCGGAAATGTCTTCACCCCCCTCTTCCCAGTCTAAGAAGAATGAGGAACAAATCCATGAGGAGCGGTGTAGGCATTGAAGAGGATCAGGATGTGGAAAGCACATAGCACAGTCACCCAAATTTTCCTCGTAGGGATGGCAGAACCAAAGTTTTGCTTGCTGAACTTCTTTGGTAGCAAAAGCAGAAAATAAACCATTGGGTCACTTTCATTCCCTTGTGGGAAAGAAAGAAAATCACTATTCAGGACACTCTCCACCCCTGGTAGCCATGGCGAGCAATTTTCCTTGAGCTGGGAGATTCATGAAGTCTGTGGGTAGAGTGAGGGAATTCCTGGAGTTATAAAGTAGATCTGCCACTGGACAAAAAAAGTGCGAGTGAAATTTTTTACATTATTGGTGAAGAGTTTCTGGTAAAATAGCGAACAGGAAGCACAACCTTCTGAATATCACAAGGCTAATTGACTGTTAAGTCTAAATTTATATTTTATTGTTAATGAATGCAACAATTTAAAAAGGCGAATCATGACTATGGACTCAAACAGCTCCATTTCTAGAGCCACAGTCATTTAAATACAGTCTTGGGGAGACTAAAATTTACAGAAATATGGCAATTTCAAACATCTTAAATGTCTATGGCGTTGTGACAAGAGATGCTTGAGCAAAAGCGGACAGAGCAACCAGTTGTGTGGCCTGCAACAGATTAGGCTCCACCAGTTTATTGAACAGCAACAACAAAAATCACAACACAAGAAAGTAGAAGACAAAAACAAACTTAAGATATTTTTGTGTTGCAAAGGAACATGAAATTAAAAAGGTACAAGAACAAGGTGTTGACAACCTCTAGATAAAGACATGAATAAAGACATCAGCTCAAACACCAGTAAGTAACACAAAGACCAAGTGATAAGAGTAGTCTGAATAAATATAACTGGGGGAGCAAAATTCAACAGAAAGACTGATCATGGGAAAGCTATAAATAGAGAAACATAGATATGAAATATGTCTGTGAAGTGTGAGCTCAGTAAAAAAAAATAAGCAAGGTGGTCTTATAATTTACGTTAATGAATGCTCACATTCTCGGGACTCCCGGTTCGAATCCCCATTTTTGTGTGGGTTTTCTCTGGGTTCTCCGGTTTCTCCCCACAATCCAAGAACAAAGTAAAATGAATGCTCTAAGTTGACCATTTATTGTATGTCTGTGTGAGTGTTTGCCCAGCAGTAGATTGTGCTCTGTCCTGTGTGTATCTCCACAGAACCTAAAACGTTCTCCCCTGGATGGGCATGGGGAACCCCACTGCGACTCTAGTACAGGATTAAGAGGAAGATAATGAATGAATAATTAAAACATATCACTTTTAATATAGCACAAAAGTTTAACATGTCAAGATAGGAGCACTTGAAGGGAAAATATGTGGCTGTTAAGCTTTTGCAAATGAAAAATTTATAGAGCATAAAGATTTTTAAAACAACCTGTAATTTGAATCAGAACTTCAGCAATGTTAACCTTAAATCTTGTTAAAATTACTAAAAGTGGCTTTAAATGCCAGTTGTAAAGTAAGCTTTGATGCAACTTTTATACATATTTGCTATAAATTTGTGTATGAAATTTTCTATAAAAGTCTATGACTACTGTTAAATTGAAAATGTATAGTCAATCAAAGACAGAACTGTAAACTATGTAGGAAAATAATTATTAATTAATTATGCTCCTGTGTTGAATGTGATGTGAATTCATGAACTTGGTTGATCCAGAGCTCTGACCTCAACACCCTCAAAATGAAATAGAAGAAAGGTTGTGAGCCAGACCCACATGTCCAACATTAAGGTTTGACTTCCCAAATGCTGTTCTTGATTAATTGGAAAAAAATTACAGACCCACATTAGAATTTGCAAAAAGCCTTCTTTGAAAAGTAAAAGCTTTTACAGCTGTCCAGAGGGACACCCTTAAAATGGGATGTCATAAAACCTTAAGAAGGTATAATGTAAAGGTGGCCTAATACTTTTGTTCATAAAGTGTCTTCACCTCAGTAATGTGTGTTTAACCATGTGCGACAGACTGCACTTATGCGGATCCATATAAAATCCATTTCCTTTAGATCAAATTACACTCAGTGCATTCTAAAATGAAACATGACCCGGGCATGTTGGAGTGAAAGCTAGGTGTGAGGCAGCATTAAATAACTGCCAATAATGTATGATAAAGCATGATATAATAGAACATGATAATGTTAGTGATAATGTTAAGTAAAGCACCACCTTTCTAATTTTCTCCCTGGATCTATTTTCTTTTCATACATACACATATACACACTTTTTAAAGGCATATTATTGTTTTTATTTTTCCACATAATTCATACATGGAATTATTAGTCTAATTAAAATAAATTACAATAATGTGGGTTCAAATAAAAAAACAGCAACAGTGTGTTAAATAAACAGTTTATGTGAGAGCACAACTGAAAGGAAGAGAGACTGAAAAAGAAGCATGCAATTAGAGATACAGCAGCCATGTTTAAAAAAAACTAGGTGGCAATCAGAACTCTACCACTCACACAATGCCACCTATTCTTTGCTGGTCTTTTCCCTGAAATAGCATCCATTTAGTAATACAGACATCAGAAGGTTTGCAAGTGTTGACCTTTTCAGGTATAATTATTTGTTATTTGGGAATCAGCAAATCTAAAACAGTTATGAACTGTTAGGTGTTGTATAAAAATAATGGATGTGCTGGAAATAATGGATTAAAATGCAAACATAAAAGTATGGGTGTTGACATAGTTTAGCTCGCCAAAAGTCCTGCTGCTCTCAGTCCTAGGTATTGTTAGAGGTGCCACGGGCACCTGATTAGTTTCTTTAGTTTCCTTGTTTTGGTCTCGGTTCATTTAATTATTGGTTTTGTCTGTTCATTGGGTCTTGTGTGTCATGTGATCGGGTTCGGTGTGTATTTAGTTCTGTCTCGCCCAGTCCTCGGTGCACGTCCTAATCTTATGTTACCCCGCTGTCAGTTTGCCTCTGTGTTTTTTGTCCTTGGTTTAAAATAAATCCCCCCCGCTTGACTCACTGGTGTTGCCTGGCTCCCTACGGCGTGTTTGTGCGCATCGGCTCTGCGCATGTATCTGCGCAGCCGCGGCTCGAGGCGATAGCGGCTTCGTAACAGTAAGTGTGTGTATGTGTGTGTGTGACTGTGTGAGTGAGTGTGTACCCAGCGATGGATTAGCGCCCTGTCCTGAGTGTATCTGCCCAGCGCCCGAGAGGTTCTCCCCTGGATGGGCATGGGGAACCCCCCTGCGATCCTCATAAAGGAATAAGCTGAAAATAATTAATGAATGAATGAAAGCTTTCCGTTGATATCAATATTTATTAGCCCTATCTCACCCCCTGCGCAAAGAGCTGCTAGTGATTATTTCTACCCCAATGGGCATGGTCATCTGTTCAGGTACATTTCTGACATATTGCTATCTTGGCGATGAAAAACACAGGTGCACCGATGACTCTACAAACCTACACAGACGTTAACAGTCAGACGTTCATTGCTATGTTGGCCGGGAATCATCAACACACTTGTCCAACACGATTAAACACAAGTCCTAATTATAGGACTGAACGCGGGCGGCACGGTGGCTTAGTGGTTGGCACAGTAAAATGGAGAACTTTATGGTCCAGGTAGCTGCACTGCTAAAATAGGAATCCGCTAAAATCAGACCGCACCTGGTTTTTAAAGGGAACGGCAAGTGACACATTGTCAGGTGCGCTCGGCGCGCCTGCCACTGTTTGTGTTTGTTTCAGTAAATTAACTTGTTTTGCATTCCGTAATAGTTAGTTAACTGTTCTACGTTTCCACTGGTTGTTCATTATCACATGATGAGGACTTTTTCTTTATATGCTCTTTAGTTCCGGTTGGTCTTCGTCTCATGTCGTTTATTATGTTTAGTGTTGTGTGTCGGTTTCGTTTATGTACCCTGCATTTTCGTAATAAACTCCCTTGTTGCACACTCACCTGGCTACCTGCTCCTTCCGGCACACACACGTGACACACATTGATTGGTTATTTGCACTGTACGCCCAAAACACAGCCATAAATAATTATGCCTTTTGTACTTTTCCCGTCATTACGACAGCAATGTCAGCCTGACCCATTAGGGTTGTCCCATCACGATGTCTTTCTGTTTCTAAGAGTGTCTCACATCATTGGAAGCTTTTTGTTTAATTAGAAATGGCACCTATTTGACTGGCTGCTCGATAAGTACACAAGTGCACAATAACCATGCATCCATTATCCCCTCATCTACCTTTTTTTCTATTTTGTTCCACAATGGAAAGCCAAATAACTGATAACTATGTTGCCAACTTCTTATAAGACATGCTTTTGAATTTAAATAAGCCTTAGCACAGAGACATGGATATCTTTATTCCATCTTTACTCGGCTTCATGTTGGAGGAGGAAGAGGACTTGAGAAGTCTTCCTCACACCACTGATACAGACATCCTGACTACTTTACATTAACCTTTAAGTCTTACTCTTTCACACTCTCAAATTCTGTTCCTCCAAGCATACAGAGGCACAAATATGAACACAGAGTGTCATGACGACAAGTCTGTTTGGTATTTCTTTTCCAGAGTTGATGCTCAGAGGTTTACATAGGGATCCAGCTTAACTACTGCACAGACTTAGTGATCTCAGTTCAGCCTTTACTAATACCCACTGAATGAGATTGTGTGTTTTATTTGTCTGTTTGTGGGTGTGTGTGTGTGAGAGCGAGAGAGACGAGAGATAGAATTTGAGCTTTTTTTACTGGTGGAACTTTTACACCTTTTAAACTGTTGCAAATAGTTCCACTCTTGGTGTTTCTTTAATTGCTGGAACCTAGAACCAATTATAGTACATAAATCAACCATAAGTATAGTATACTGTGTAGTAAAATTATTCTGGCTCATTATCCTGGGGGCACCTGCTTGAACAATGTTGGTCACATAATGCACCAGATTAAAGCTATGCATCAACCAAAAGTAGGTCACATGTAGGAACCACTGACAAATCTCTACCAGCTGTGAACCAGGTAGTTTTTAAATATGCATGCAACTTATGGCTCACAAAGTAGTAGCGATGCCATGTGTTTGCCAAACTGGGACATAATGTGCTTTTGGGCCGTATTAATATTTTTAAGGGCCCACTCTGGCTCACATGCTGGGTGTCGGTGCCAGCCATGGGACAGCGGTGTCATATACTATAACAGAAAGAAGTAACCCACATTCATATGAAATACAAATAAATACAAATAAATAACATTATTACAAATATATAAATGAAAGAATGGTGGCACAGTGGCGTAGTGGTAAGCACGTTCACCTCATAGCTCTAGGGATCCAGGTTCCAATCTTCCAGTGTCTGTGTAGGCTTTCTCAGGGTTCTCCAGTTTCCTTCCACAGTCCAAAACCATGGCAAAAAAGGGCCAAAAGTGTTTTGTATTCATAAAGTTTTTGTGTACATTTAAAAAAAAAAAAATCTGAAAATTTCATTTTTGCAAATGTGTAATAAAGATTTGTATGTGTAAATATAGTTTGTGCGTGTGCGAAAAGGTTTTGCACATTCAGATTTATATTTTACAAATACAAAACCTTTTTGTAGATGCACAAGTCTCAAACATAGATGTACAAAACTCCAGGTAAAAGTACAAATCTAAAATACACACATACAAATTTTTATATTTGTCCCTAACCAATTAGCACGCTGCAGACACACCAGCCAATCAGCACGCTGCAGATGTAAAAAAGTTTTCTAACCGTTTTGTTACCTTTAGTCAAAATGGCGGAATCCAGGGACCCTGCTTGTTGATCTCAGGTGAGTAAATTACACATATTAGCACAGAACAGGCCAGAGAAGTTTAGTTTCAAGTTTTATATTATGAACAGAGAAGATAAATTGTGCGTTCACAATGACACACTCAAATGAGCTATGTCGCAGCTGATGTGAAAAGACAGATTTGGGCTCTTTGCATCCTGTGAACTGACTTTAGTGAGGGCACCAAGACATAATAAGATGGCCTAAACATGGCACGACAGAACTCTGTTCATAATATAAAACTTGAATCAAAACTTTTCAGGCCTGTTCTGTGCTAATATGAGTAATTTACTCACCTGAGATCAACAAGCAGGCCCCCTGATTCAGCCATTTTGACTAAAGGTAACAAAACGGGTAGAAAACTGTGGTGCGAGGGCGTGATGGGCGTGGTCAGCAGACGGGAGACAGGACGGGAACGCAGATCAGGTTAATGGTTACACCTGTCTGGGACGGATTAATCTAATTATCTCTTCCCCTGTTTCCC
>JAOUQT010075911.1:0-10157 GCA_025769995.1 Xyliphius kryptos
GTGTGTGTGTGTGTGTGTGTGTGTGTGTGTGTGTGTGTGTGTGTGTGTGTGTGTGTGTGTGTGTGTGTGTTTATTTAAAAGCAATCAGTTCTCCCACAGCACTGGGAAAAAAACAGTATTTTAATGGGTTTGTCCTCCCTGTGACGGACCGTAATCATTTTCCTGAGGGTAGCTGTTTGAACAGATGAGGTTCGGGGTGGGATGAGTCCCTCAGTATGTTAGCTGCTGAGGCAGCGGGTGCAGAACAGGTCCTCCAAACTGGGCAGTGGAGCAGGCCATGGATTTCTGGGCCGTGTGTGCCATAGTGCTCTCTCGTACTAAGGTAGTGTTGTTAGGCTGGTAATCTAAGGGTTGTTGGTTCAAACCCCAGGTCCACGTGAATCGTTACCAATGTGAATCCTTGAGCAAGGCCATGAACCCCACTGCTCCAGGGATTCTGTGTCTAACCCTGTGTTCTGACCCCAACTATTAATTGAGATACTTATAAGTCACTTTGGATAAAAGCGTCTGCTAAATGTCTAAATGTACTAGAGACCAAATTAGTCACACTTCAACAGTATTTGCATCACAGCAGTAATGATGAAGGTGTCTCGGTTCTTTACATTACATTAACATTTAGTCGTTTAGCAGACACTTTTATCCAAAACGACTTACAGGTATCCCAACTTGGATGGAATCAGAATCAGGGTTGATGCAGCACCATGGAACAATGAGGGTTAAGGTTCTTGCTTAAGGACCCACATTGGTAACTCAAGTTGACCTGGGATTTGAGCCCACCACATTCTGATTGATAGTCCAATGCCCTTCCCCTCTTTAATCACTATACTTTGATGTTATTTGGGGATCTTAACTTGCACAGTTATAAAACAAAAAAGACCTATGGACTGCACATCTCTGAGGGTATGGTAGCTATGTTGCATGTTTTAATTAACCACACTTATACTTAATTGATCTCAAAGGGAAATTTGGGATTAGAAGTTCAGTGACTTAAGCACTAAAAAGCATTAACCAAATGCTTTAATCGTCATTTTAAAGTGTTTTGGGTTTTAGTCCCATTTTAGCAAAGATTGGCGCCATCTTTTGTTTCACGTCAGCATAGCTGCCCCGCCATAAGCGTTGCGACCGGCGTTGCCTCGAGAGGTAGCCGACTTTGTGTTTATTTAATAAACTCATGTGTGGACTTTTATTATTTTATTGTAATTTCATAAACCAAGAGGAAATGGTAAAACATTCCTAAAGCCAGTTCGCCATTTTTAGATTAGCTGATTTCCTGTACAAGTGCGCAGTTATTGTATACTTTATGGTAGTGTTGTCGCGGTATAGGCGCCGTCTTGTGGACAAACTTTAATACTACAACCAAATAACCAAATAAAAAAACTAAATAAGCACTTTCACATTCTCTAAATGATCTTTTCTGGAATGGTTTGTAAAGAAATATGTTGCCCGAATGAAGCCAACATTAACACACTGCTTGATTGTTGTGTGATAAGTGTGACCAGGGTATCTGATGGATTTGGCATGCGCTAATTACTGTTTAAGGATTCAAGGAGGCTTTATTGTCATTTTCATAACGTAGCATGTTACAAAAACGAAATTATGGCCCACGGACCCAGAGTAACCTGTAAACTTTTTAAAGCTTTAAATTAAAGATGCTGATCAGGCACACATTTCACCAACTCTGTTTTTAAGGTCTCTTTAATATAATTAACAAATTATCTATTGGCTTTAATGTAAAAATACTTAAGTATTCACTTCGCCTTATAGGGCTCATCTTTTCTCTCCGAAAAGTGAACAGTTTTCATTTTTATCTGTTTTGAAGTTTTAATCAATCAGACCTCATGTTTGATTTAATAAAACCACATATGAAGTAGTTATTCTTTATTACTAAATCTCTAAATCAAGGCTGAGTCATTGTAAGTTCTGTAAGTGTGGCTTGTGTTCATTTTGATGCAGATTTTAATCACTTTAAACCTAATGTGTTCATTTTAACCTGAAACTCGTGTCATTATTGTTTATAAATGTTTAATAGACAAGTTTCACATCAAAGCCGCAGTCTGTATCCTTTGAAGGTGTTTAATGTAATGATTGTTAATCTGTACAGCATCTGATCCTGATATTTTGGTGGTTGCTGAGGTTTTATGTAAATGGTAGGGTGTGGCTTGGTGGTTAAACCCTAGCTGTTGTTGGTGGTTATACATCACGAAATGATGTTTTCTTGCTGTTTTATTGCGGTAAATGATAAATTGGGATGGTTACATTTGTTCTGGTCTGTGGATGAAGTTGTGTTTAAAGGGTTTGTTTAGGGTTGCTGGCGGTTATGGTTGCCATGGTGGTGTTTGGAGTTGCGGGTGGTTTTGGTTGCTGAGGTGTTGGTTGGAGTTGTGGGTGGTTTTGGTTGCTATGGTGGTTCTGGTTGCTATGGTGGTTCTGGTTGCTATGGGGTGGTTGGAGTTGCAAGTGGTTCTGGGTGCTAAGGTGGTGGTTGGAGTTGTGGGTGGTTTTGGTTGCTATGGTGGTTCTGGTTGCTATGGGGTGGTTGGAGTTGCGAGTGGTTCTGGGTGCTAAGGTGGTGTTTGGAGTTGAGGGTGGTTCTGGTAGGATCTGTAATGGAAAGCTGTGATTCTGTAGCAGTGATTAAACCGATTTTCCGCATAGATGAACTGTCTTTCTCTCTTCTGTCTCACTGCTGTGTGATTTTAATAAATGACCCGCAGCGCCTGAAAAGTGCAGCATAAATTCTGTACATTTATCTAAATGTGTAGCTGAAGTTCTTCATCTAAATACTGTTCATATTCTGTAAAACTTTAAGATAAAATGACCTTTCATGTCACACCATTGGGGAAACTTTCTGGTTAAAGCAGCAGCGGGAAAGTTAGCGTTAGTAAATTAAAATAGGCATCAGGTTATTTAAAGTATAAAAAACTGAATAAGAATATATAGAAAGTGAGGGCAGCATGGTGGCTTGGTGGTTAGCACATTCTCCTTTTAGCGCTGGGGTTGTGGTTTTCTCTCCTTTGTAAGTCGCTTTGGATAAAAGCATCTGCTAAATGAGTAAATGTAAATGTAGTCAGCTGCTGTATTGCATTGAGACTACATGGTTCGCCATGGTTACGTTCCAAAATGCAAACTATGTACTAAGTAGTATGATGGACCAGCAGCGCTCTAATTCTGTGTTCTTACTGGTTCTGCATAGACCCAATGTTGCCAACTTAGCGACTCGAGACGCTCCCCCTGAGCCCTGAGAGTGTTGTGAGACGGGGCTTACAGCAGAACCCGCTGCTCGCTGAGGACAGAAACTGAAAACCAGTGTCTCTGATAACCGAGAAAAAGTCGCTAGTTTCTTTTTTTATTTTATTTTTTTTATAAATAAGTGGCTTGAGAGTCTGAAAAGTCTTTAAATATAGCGACAAAGGCACCAAGTTGGCAACAATGATTAATGCACTCTCTGACAAACTATTATCTTTTAATGGTCCGCTTGCTGCACAGAATCAGCGCAGGCTCTTTGATATGTTTAGCTGAACTGAAAGATTAGGCCGGGTATTGAAAGCAGGTCCCACTTGTGTGTTTTATTAGAGTCGTCAGGTCTGTTTATATTCAGGTTGCTAAGAGGGATTTTGTATATGCAGCTTCACAAACTCCAGCCATAATGATTTGGGATTTTTTGCTCCATGTTTGGCTTGTGCACTTGTTTCCATGTCCATAATCAGAGCAGGTGTTTCTCATGCCGCCGAACTGGAAGGCATTAGAGTAGTAATGCTAACTTGCTGTCAAAGCTTCTTAGAGCTTGAAGTTGAAGCACGGTTGTACTTTGGCATGGTTTCCACAGACAACATGGTGGCTTCTTTTCGGCTGCCTGTAAATCTTACTTGGTTTCCTCTCAGAGCAGAGACACCACGGGCATCGAGTCAGCATTTTCGCTCAGCCTGTGGGAGAGATGAACCTCAGGACTGTGTGTTGGTCCAAACTCCGATGCCAGTGCTGCTTCAACAGCCTCAAAGTGTCAGGAGGAAGACACTAACCAAACTCTCTGACTTTAATTCTTCCCATTGTCTCCTGTGGTTCTGCTCACCTCTGCGCACCGGTTTTCCCGTGTGCCTGGAAATCTTTTGGTCCAAATGCTAACCATTTGTTTGTGTGTTAGCGCCATCACTCCCACTCCTGATTAGGACAGATTCGAAGCCGTTTCAAGGACCTCACACGCAAACCAAAAACATGGCAGACATGGACACCATTATCATTCCGGGCAGCGTTCCTGCATAGATGTTAAAGGCTGTTCCTCAGGCTGCCAGAGGGAAAGAAAAGGAAGAATGGAGAAAAGAGGCTTTAGAAGACAATGTGGTGATGAAAGAAGCAGTGAGAGGAAAAGCTAAGATTTAAATTGTAATGCATCATTTCAAAAACAGACATTTTATTTTTCTTGTTGAAAAAAAATCATGAGCAGAAATATACAATGACATAAAAGTTTATTTTGTATAAAAAGTTTATTTTGTATAAATTTGCAAAGAGCAGCAACATGGCAGACCTCAACTAACTGATGGTCGATGCGGCGTGGCATAGGACGCATACGAGGCGCAACTGGAGATCGTGGTGAAGCACGCACAATAGATGGCGGAGGAAGCGGCGGCCCACCTATGCCTAGCTTTACAGGGAGCAGTGTTAAGGGTACTACTGGCACCCAATAAACTGAAGTGGCACGGCCTACTCGCAGCACTGGACCTCTTGGACGGCAGAATCTTTAATAACCTCAGTGCCAAACCGAAGACGGCGCCAGACCGGGGAGACGTCAGACACGGTGCTGGCATTGCGCCCTGTTGTAATGATGGACACTGGAAGGTGTGCGATGGGTAAAACACAAAGCCAGTCTGAATTATTGACGTCACGGCGATGGCATTGGACTTTTGGGATCGCCGAAGCTGACTGTGGTAGCAGAATCTCCTGCACGACGTTTGGGTAGGCCCCATCAGAGACCCTGCATTCTGGCATGGACTTTTTAAAAGGGACTGTGTCCAAGGGCCTGTTTGATAATGTCACAGCTTGAGGAGGTGTTGTACTGTATCGCTTGAGGGTGGCGCCGCCTTGTGGTTCATAGGGAAAGACTAGCATCTTACCTCCTCAGGGTTTCGATAGGGTTGTAAAGTGAGCCAAAGACTGAGGTGGGACATGTGGGGTTGGTTCATTCTTGAGGGGTTGTGATCTATCACCCGAGTAACCATGGAATTCAGCATAAGACTCTATTCGCTAGTGTGTTCAATATAGAGCATTTCCGTTAGAGATGGCAACCCAAGTGAAGATCTCTTCTTTATACACGCCTTAATAAAATTATTTACCAGTTTTAGCATTTGTATCATTGTCTTGTTCTGTACAGTTTTGCATAATGTGTACATAAATTGGTCACATGATTGTAACTGTACTGTACTACAATGCACTATCATGTATAATGTAAACAATATAAATTATAAAAAATAAAGCCATTTTACTGGTCCTCATAAGTCTCCCCCTCCCCAGTTAGAATTATGTAGCCAAACATAAAAATGACCCACAATTATCCACCTCATCCACCCATGTCCGCATGGGTTTTCCTCTGGGTTCTCCGTTTTATTTCCCCCACAGTCCAAAAAACATGGATTCAATGTAAATGGAAGGCTCTAAATTGCCCCGTATAGTGTGTGGCTCTGTCTGGGCAGCGCCCAAAGGGTTCTCCCCCCCCAAACCAGGTAAAGTATTAAGCGGAAGATGATGGATGAATGAATATTTGTAAAATATAAAAAAAATCAATCCTCCTTTATTCCATCAAAAGAATTCAAGGAGGCTTTATTTTCATTTTTATCACGACTTTATTTACTTCCATTAAGCAGTTTTTCTTTTGCCATCAAAGCTAGTCATATAGTCATATTTCTGTAATAAGTTTCAATTGGCTGAAAATCAAAAGTACTCTCCAATCAGAGAGCATAAATACACTGACATAACGTAGGCCTTCTAGAAGGCTCCTTTATTGAAGACTCAAAATCTGATTGGTGGAAGCAACAAATTAAAGTTGACCAACACTTTATTTAATGCGACAGGGGCCAGCAAAATTCATTTCGAAAACGGAGGCAAAAAATGTAAAACTTCTGCTTTGGGCATGGGGCTAAAACACCCAGGACAGGGTGCCAATCTATCGCTGGGCACACTGATTCACACAGCCACACACACATAATATGGCAATTTAGAGCATTCACTTGTTTTTGGATTGTGGGAGGAAACCCATGAGGACACAGGGAGAATGTGCCACCCAAAGATATTTATATGAATCCATTTTAGCCTTTTCACGAAAATGTATTTGAGGAGTCCATCATTCCAAAAGTCTTTCTCATGTAGTTTGCATGACGTTTTCACGTCCACTTCACTTATTAATAACTTCCTCTGTAACTTATGCGTTTCATAACAATTATAGATTAAAGGACTGGGGGACATTGGAGACATTTGGGATGTGCTGAGCCTGTAAAGCAGTGACTCTGTAAAGAAGTGCCACAACGCTTCAGGCTGACGTCATCACTGACTGCCACGAGGTGAAGTACTGACCGCAGCACTGCTCCTGAAGCACTGGATTCTTCCGCCGTATTGACACGTAGTGGAATGTACTAACTGCAGCTCTTCCGTCTCCTTATCGATTATTCTTTACCTTACTGACGTACAGATATCTTAAAAGGCCACTGAGTCGGCACGCGGGACGCTGCAGCACTTTAATATAAGGAGTGCTGATATGTGAAAATGTTTTAGTTGCCGACGGGTGACTCTTCCGGCTTATTACAGCCACTCTATACAGGCCCCTGGATTACTTTCTCTGAATGAATAAACATGATTTAATCACACTAATTACTTTTTCTTTAAAAAATTAAATAAAATAATGCGTCTAAAATGCGTGAAGCAGCTCTGTTACTAAGAATATTACACCCGAACGCTTATCGTTATTTACTAAACCTGAGTCGATTCATCAATTCCTTGGCAATGACAGCAGGGAGTCGATTCCGAAGACTGGGAGTTGTTACGAATTGTTAATAATTAATTTTAAAGGTCTTTCATACTTTCTTCATTCATATGGGATTTTCACAGAAGTATGGAAGAGTGTGGAAATGATAAGTCAGTTTGAATATGAGCATGCTGTACTTTAAAGTAATTGAATCAAAGACTTGAATTATTAGTATATTTTTAATGATGAAGTCTTCTTACGGATCTTACATTTTACACACAAAATAAGCTATGCTTATAGAGTGAGGTTTGTGGTAATTAAAAATCTGAAATAAATATTTGGAATTAATATAGTGTAAATTGTGACTTCGGTGTCCACACAGTTGAGAAGTACTTAGTTTTTCCAAGGACATAATGAGGAATCATGCATACAATGTCACGTTTCAGCCTTGTAGGTACTCAGAAGTGACACTGGAGGGGTCTTGCATTCTTTGGCAATATACAACAACCATAAAACATAGGACAGTAAAAAGTACTTAGTTTTGTGTTGGACATGATGGGGAATGGGTTGCACAGTGGCTCAGTGACACATTCGCCTCTCAAACTCGGGTGTAGTTTCCATGTTCTCCCTGTGTCTGCGTGGGTTTTCTCTAGGTTCTCCGGTTTCCTCCCACAGTCCAAAACCATGGATTCAAGGTAGTTCAAATGCTCTAAATTGCCCCATATAGTCTGTGTGTGTGCCCAGTGACAGGTCAGCGCCCTATCTGTCTTAGGTGTATCTACCCAGTGCCTGAATTTTTCCCCATCGGTTTCCTCCAACAGTCCAAAAAACATGGATTTAGGGTAAATTGAATGCTCTAAATTGCCCCATGTAGTGTGTTTGTGTTGCCGTGTAAGTGATAGGGAAATCATGATGCCAAATTTCCGCCTTGTAGGTACTCGGGAAGCGGGAGAATTTGTGATGTCTTTTAGGGTGTTTATAAGTATGGAAAATGCAGGTCCTGTCGTGCTTTATTGCTTTAATAGTCTATGATTTCTTAAATCCAGCAAGTTTGGTAATTATCTTTGTAAATAATTAAAAAAAACTTTAAAGTCACTGAATCGTGCAGCAAGGAGTCGGTTCAGGGAATCTGAGGACTCGAACAGCCGGCTCTTCCACCTTGACGCTCGGCCGCTCGGTGGCTGTAACCCTCCGCCTGCAGCAGTAGTGCTGAGGCTGGTGCATCCGCCATTTTGAATGTCTGGTCCCTTCCTCCCAACGTCGCAAGCAGAGCAGATTCCATTAGGCCCTGGTTTCGTTACGGCCGGTGAGTATTATATAATGTACCATCTGCCGTTAGTCTGTTATTCACCGCGAGCGGGTCGAGCCTGTTTAAAAGTCCGGGAGACGGCTCTATTTAAATGATTGGATTCGGGAAGTGGAGTGAGCGCTAGCTGCTGAAGCTAAATGAGGGTTAGCTGCTCCAGCCTCTCAGGCTGTCACTCTGTCTGTCTCCGTCTTTATTCACTTGCCGTACAGTCCTCACACCCCTGACTGCTTTCTGAAGCGTTTGTAAAGACCTGAAGACGGTCGGTGAGGTTTCTTTTTTCAGGTGGAAGCCTGCAGATGTGTTCCAGTTCCAGCTGGCTAACACGGATTGGCTCCATAACAGGCGTGTCCATCATTCCAGTTTGAGCTAAAGGTTTCAATCCCAACTCACAAATAACACCTAAGAATAAGATTTATGTTCAGGTTAAGATTTAAGAATGTTATTCTGTTGTTCATTCATATCGAGGCCCTGCTTGTTAGCCTTTAGCTCACTGGAAGCTGAATGAGCAGATAGAGATTTATATTTACATTCGCTCATTAAGCTGACACTTCTATCCAAAGAGACTTACAGGTATCCCAACGGGTTTGGAGTCAGAACGGAGGGCTTATACACTGCCCTCATGGAGCAAGTAGGGTTAAGGGTCTTGCTCAAGGGATTGGTAACTTCAGTGGACCTGGGATATGAACCCACAACCTTCAGATTGGAAGTCCAACACCCCAATACTTTAGGACTTTTTATTACTTGTATTAATTAACTAGCCGTTACCTGTTGGCGAGCCTTTTTACAGCCCCTTTCATTGAAATCACTGAATTACCTTTTTGGTGAGATAGCTTCATTCAATTGCGTTTTCATGAAAGCTTTTGGGAGGCATATCGCTGCTGTGGGTTCGCACACATTTAGTCTTGATGTTCTCTTTGCGGTTCACGTGCAACTCGTAGCCTGAGATGGTCACAGCGCTTGCAAGTGATGTCGGTTTTATCGGAAAAGCAAGTTTCCCATGAGGTTGTACCACAAGAGCAACCTGTGAAGTCGGAAACTAAAGTCGGCTCCATCGAAAGTTTCCAGAGTAGTGATGAAAATTCTATTTCTCAATGAATCAAAAATTCAAGTTTAAAAACTTTATTTAGTAGATCGTGGAATGCGTTGAGAGCAAAAAAAAAAAAAAACATAAAATGATCAAAATGTAAATAAAAATGGTTATCCCATGGAGGTCGGGATTTGGACAACAACATTTATACAAAGGCTAAAAATCCACAACTGATATTTTGTTGAATTTTTAATAGCTACACACACATAACAACAGAGCAAATGTGGACAGCATCCTTGTTTTATTTTTTTATTTATTAAAAAAAAAAAAATTCAAGAAGAACTTAATACAAACCACATGAACATGTCCAAGTTCTCTGCCGGAGTTTCATCTCAGAGAAACCTACCACCCTTACAGCTTCCCGTTAGCCGCCACGCGTCATCCCCTCCACTCTACCCGCATGCCAATTGCTATAAAGATGACACACGCCATGCACCTTATATCATAGATATGCTGATGTTTAACTTCGGACTTTAGTGAAATCCCTGTTTTTCTGCAGATTTTTGTGCTGTAAGAATACTTCTAGCAATCACTCCTTGTTTACTCCAGTATATATTTAAGTAGTCAGAATTTCTGTTTCCTCTTATGCTATTCAGGAGAGTGGTGGCTCAGTGGACAGGGCATAACTGAAGTTATCAATGTGGGTCCTTGAGCAACACCCTTAACCCTCATTGCTCCAGGGTGCTGTGTTCTGTTAGTCGCTTTAGATAAAAGCGTCTGCTAAATAACTAAATGCAAACATATTCAAGTAAGACATTTATTTATTTCGCGCTCTTTACACCGAGCTTTATAGTGTTATCAGCCGAAGCGAC
>JAOUQT010075922.1:0-10157 GCA_025769995.1 Xyliphius kryptos
CCCAGATAGGGATTCGAACCGGGAATCCCCAGCGCTGAGAGGCGAATGTGCTAACCACTAAGCCACCGTGCAGCCCAACAGAAAAATTATATTGAGAAAAAAATCAAGGTAAAAAAAAGCATGTTCCAAATGGTCCTAGGTTTAGGGGTCTTGCTCAGAGTTCCATCAGTGGGGTTTCAGTTGGGTTGTGGCTGAAAAATAGAACCTCCTGGTGAACAGCTCAGTTCCTGACCCAATAAACCTCCTGCATTTATTCCAATACATAAAAAAACTGAACTTCATTTATAAAGCATTTAAAAAAAACAATTTGGGCTGAAACACAGGACTGTACATAGTAATAGTAACGATATTAGCAATAAAACAGTTCAAACAAAAATAAATAAAACCATAAACACCAATTAAACCAAAGGTAAATCATGTTGGGTTAACAAAAAACAGAAAAATGGGTTTAAAGACAAGTGTGAAAAATAAACCCACATTCAATAAGAAACTATTAAAACCTAAAGCACAGAAACAGCAGCACTGACTTCAGCGCCACACACGGATCCAGCATTTACTGCAGCATTCGACACATCGCTTCAACACTTTCTTGCTCCACCTGGTGGTTAGAAACTGTAAACGCATTCCAGATTACTAAACCATAAGCGTCCCGTGTGCTGAACAACTTTTAATCTGACCATTTAGAGGGAGTGGTAGCGCAGTGGTTTTGGCGTTGGACACGTTCGTAACACGCATCACCACTGAACCACCACTAAATGTAACAATAACGATCGACACCCCCCTCCCCACCACTGCTTCGCAAAGTGTCACGTCGAATTCTGGGACCATCAGAGCCTTTGTCCTTAGAGGGCGCTGTTGCCAATTCAGACCCGAAAATCAGACTTCAGTCAGATCTTTCCAAACCCACATTACAGTAACACGTTTTGAAGAACTGCTCAGAAAATTCACAGAAAAGCTGAGAAAAACTTTTTAAAAATGCCATCTACAC
Source organism: Xyliphius kryptos (assembly GCA_025769995.1). Taxonomy (NCBI): domain Eukaryota; kingdom Metazoa; phylum Chordata; class Actinopteri; order Siluriformes; family Aspredinidae; genus Xyliphius; species Xyliphius kryptos. Next base: position 989 of record JAOUQT010075922.1, read on the forward strand.
GCTTTTCCACCTCAGAGTCCGAAAAGAACCCCCCATCCCCCCGTGAGACTGTACTGTACAAACATCAGGTTCTGAAGAACTTCACTCTTATTCTAATAAAATATTGTGATTTAATTGTATAGTATGCTGAGCAATAAAGTCGAACAATCATTTATTTACCACACTGTAGTATTGGACATTCTAAATTGTATACATAGACATTTAGAAAACTAATCATACTAACGAATGAATATTCCTTATATACGTACATATACAGCTTTCTGTGTATTTTGTGTCAAAATATTTTACATATTTATATATATATATTGAGAAATACAGTGTTCAGTGATCATTAGATGAAATTATTATTCTGGTTTAACTGGATGACCTGACTTCAAGTCATACAACAGACATAGCCCCTCTAGGTTACCATAGCTACTTTTTCATTCATTCATTATCTTCCGCTTATTCCTTTATGAGGTTTGCAGGGGGGGTTCCCCATGCCCATCCAGGGGAGAACATCTCAGGCGCTGGGCAGATACACCCAGGACAGCGCCCCAATCCATTGCTGGGTGCACACACACACACACAGCCACACACTCATACACACTCTATACGGGGCAATTTAGAGCACGCAATTTACCTTGTATCCATGTTTTTTGGAATGTGGGAGGAAACCGGAGTACGAGGAGGAAACCCACGCAGAGACAGGGAGAACACGGAAACTCCATCAAGATTGGGATTTGAACTGGGAATACCCAGCGCTGAGAGGCGAACGTGCTAACCACCTAGCCACCGTGCCACCCCCGTAGCTACTTGTTGTACACTCCACACAAACAGATTTTATTTAAGATTGAATTAGCTGCATTTTATAAGAGAATGTGTTTATTGGTAATAAAACCTTTTCAGTTTTAAATTTGATCAATTGCTTTCTTGATCGGTCCTTAACTAAAAACAAAATAAAACATATCATCGCTGATGGTGCTCCACACCAAGAGTCAGGCCTGTGGTGATCATGGCCCAGAGGAGCTGTGATGGGCGTCCCTTGTTTTCATTTCTGAAAGGCACCCCTAGTTGGCGCCCATGCGTTTTTGAAAGAAACCAAACCAGATGGAAAAACTCCTGGCTTTCCTGACTGGTTAACTGATTCAGACCAAGCAAATAAAGCTCTCTCCAGTTTATTCAGTACTGTTTGTCTCTTTAGGCTCGTGCTCTCAGCGCTTGATAAGAAACATCAGTGAACCTGTGATTACAAAGCTGAACCCCTTCAGTAAGTCCTACATTTCTGGAGCATGGGGTCATGACTATATACCTGGTAACGAAGAGAAGTACTGGATCCAGCCTCTGGTGAGCGGACACAGATCAGGTAACACTGTGCGCTTCTACAGCTCTTATGAGGACTTTATGGCTGGCAAAAATCACAAAGATGAAGTTGTAGCTACCTCACATACTCACCCGGATGCGATTCAGGGTCCAGGGAGCATCGTTTATGATGGTGTTATTTATTATCAGTGCTACAACTCTGACGAACTCTGTAGCTTTGACTCCAGAACCAAGAAAATCCGGCGCCTGAAGCTTGGTGCTGGAATCAACAACAAATTCCCTTACTGCTACTACACCTGCCGGGACTGGACCGACATTACACTCTCTGTGGATCACAAGGGCTTGTGGGTCATGTATGCCACTGATAACAACCACGGAAACCTGGTCATCAGCCGAGTGGACCTGGAACACTTTAACGTGACACACACGTGGAAGACGCAGGTGTTCAAGCGCTCTGTGACCAGTACATTTGTTATCTGTGGGGTAGTTTACGCTACACGGTACATTGATATCTACAAAGAAGAAGTGTTTTACGCCTTTGACACGAGTACGGGAATGGAGGACAATACATTGTCCCTTTCTCTGGAAAAAGTAGCGGCAGGTGTAGCTAGTCTTCACTACAACCGTAATGATATGAAGTTATACATGTACAATGACGGCTATCTGCTGGCCTACCAGGCTCAATTCTAAAGCTAAGAAAATTTATCAGGCCACAGCTCTCTCTCTCTCTTTGTCTGTCTGTCTGTCTGTCTCATTCTGTCTCTGTAACGCCTCCCCAGAATCATAAGCAAAGATTTACAATCACACAAGTAACCGTTTCCATACATCCCATATCAGCTGATTTCAGATGTTTTTAACTCATTTAAAGTTTATATATTTATCAATTTATATAACTAATGGTTCAAGTCATTGTTTGGTATGGAGTTCCACATTTCAGCGCTTTGATTTAAATCATTTTTACCCATATTTGTGTTTTTGAGTGAAATTGCAAAGTAAACAGTAAACAAACTTTTGTTCTTTTAATGCAATTTTGATTTTTTTTACTGAATTTAAAAATGAACAACAAAAAAAATAAAACTTAAAATGTGGCCACCATACATATTTCTGTCAGAAATGTGGAGTGAGACACCGATGGTTTCATAACTCAGCAACTGCAGCCTAGATAATTACTCGGAAACAGGAAATGTGTTGATGATGAGGAGGAACAGGAGGAAGAACAGTATAATGTTCAGAGTGATGATGATTCAAGAATGATTTAGCATCAACAAACCAGAGAGATCCGGGATTTAGGGTTAAAAAAAAAAAAAACGGTCAGAACAAATTAATTCAAAAAAATACAAGAACTGTTAGGTTTATAAACATGAACCATGTAAAAATTAAACTGTTACTTTATAGGATTATATTGTCATTATCATAAATTATGTCTCTTTCCTCTTTCTCCCTCTCTCTTATTCTCTCTATGCCGCCCCACACCCCTCCAACCAGCACCAGCACCAGCACCAGCACCACACCCTCTCTTATTACAGTTCTCTCTGGACTGATGGGTTCCAGATGGTTACTAAGCATCACTGCTCTCTCGCTTCAGCTCCATTATTATTCACCCTTTCATCACAGACATGAAGCGGCAGCACAAAGTTTAACACAGTCACTATTAAAGCAAAATTATTTATAGTATTTAAGTAAACTACTAGTCATTAATATTTAATAATGATACAGATTTACAACATGAATCAGGTTGGGATACAGTTTTTTATGTAATTATAATTTAGTTGAAATGTATGAGAGCTTAAATTCAAAATTAAAGGTTAAATAAGCTGTCTGTCTCTCGTCCACACCCCATTGACTGGAAATAGCAGTGGGTGGGGTTGAGCTGCACTGTGGCTGCACATAATGACGGACTCGGCTTCAGTTAGAAGATATAAATAAGTGGACGATGGTCAGCAGCATCAGGAGCAAAACCATCAGCACTCAGAGTTTAAAGCTATCTTTTTTTATTTAATATTAAAATAACAGCAGAATGGGTTTGTTTTGTTCTGTGTTTTCGTCTCAGTGTATAAAATCCTTACGACTTTCAGATTGTAAATGTTTTTAACTCCAATGTGTATAAACTCACTGCTGCTGTATCCATGTGCATTTCAAGTACAAACACAGGTCAGCCTCCACATTTAAACTGCAGTCATCAGTCTGTCATTTGTTTCTTATCACGGTTTCAATTTACTGACTTCAAAAAAATAATGTTGACCATCAGCACAGCCCACCGACTGGTATGATTTTATTAAGGTACAGTTATTTCTTTTGTCATTTTACAATCCATGTCCTCCACAGTTTTTGTTTTGTGGTCCTGTACTCCTAGTGTTGTCATGAGCGAGTGGAGTACGTGCTTTAATCCAGATTAAAGAACATGAATAAGATCTGAAAAGTACAGGAGGTCTCAAACATCTGCACTTTTGTAATTACACATCAGATTTAGTTCAGAGAATCTTTCATCCTTTAATTAGAACGGAACAATTTACTGAAATAGCAACAAGGCGCTGCTTCAGTAACTGACCACCTCCTTTACACACACACACACACACACACACACACACACACACACACACACATACACACACACACACACACACACACACAGTTACACACTCGCACACCATCTTCATATAGAAAAACGAAGTACAAAATGAATGAATGAATGAATGACTATATTGATACATTTGGCGTTCCATATGTAGTAGGCGGGTTCTGTGGTTATATGTACGACGTCACTGACGCTGTTCAAAGAGCCAGTGCTGGAGAGAGAGTGAGGGAGAGAGAGAGAGATCAGTGTTCTGATTGAAGTGCGTGGATGGAACTCGCTCTGATTTTAGGAACCCGTGAAATCGCAACAGAAGCTTCAGAACCCGGTCAGAACCGTGAGTATCCTCAGTCAGGCGGGACGCGGAGCGCGGGGTGGTGGCGCTAACGGACGGAACCGCATGCGGTGGGCACTCCGTGTGGATGTTCGGCGCCGGGCCTGCCAGCTGTCAGAGCAGCAGCTTAACCAGCACTGAGGCAGAGCTCGAACCCGAACCCGACTGCAGATGGACTGATTCAGGTAGAATTTAGTCTGCATGCTGGTTTTATCTTTTTAAACGCCCTCATCACCATGGAGACGAGCAGAACATCCGCCCTCAGTGCTGCAGCTTTGGTTACTTGTGAAGCGACACATTTGAATACTCATTTGCATGGCTCTGTCTGTGTGTCTCTCTCTCTCTCTCTCTCTCTCTCTCTCTCTGTGTGTCCACATCACAGGGTAATGGGGTCTTTTTTCTTCTTCTTATTGTTTTGTTGTTGTTCCATAACACTCATACTGTATATAATGATTGTTATAGATCCTGTAGGCATTTCATGACTTTGCTCTGAAGTCGTATAAAGTTTATTATTGTATCCAGACAGTAAAATTGATCCTCATTGATCAGACAGAAAACAATCAGAATGCTCAGTCTAAGCTGAAAGTGACCGAAAGCCAAACAAATACTTGTGATGTCATCAATTCATCAGATCTTACACAAAATTATGGGTTATTTAATTATTAACACTCAACTAACTCTGGCCAAAGATACCCATAATGTACCATTGTCTCAAATACTGTATAACCTTTAGAACAGTTTATGATGATGTGATTCATGGCTTTGTTTCGTATTTTAATCTTAACAGAATCTTTGACAGAAATTTGAATAAAGTCAGAATAAAATGTCAAAGCTTCTTTTGGTACATTTTTAAAGACATTTTTGTCGTGTTGCACGTCACGCCGTGGAACATTATGAACCGGTTGTTGAATATTAGGTGCATTCTAAAACTTAAAATATTAAATGGTGATTCCCCTCAAAGTAAACTAGAAGCTTGAATCTTGCACGTGTGTGTTTGTTTGACTTTGTGCTGTGGAACTGTGCCATGTGTTCTACCATTGATCTGCTCTGCTCCAGTTCCACCAGAACATATTTACATGTTTTCTAGAAGAATTTGGATTTTTGGATTATAACTAGGGTATATGTGTGTAGGTGTGTAAAACATTTTTGTTTTTTTCTCTGGTCATTTGTAGTTGTACTTTTGTTTGTACATAATCAGCTGTGCGACCTCCTTAATCACAGTTTTAAGAATGGAACAACCTAATCCTGAAATACTCTCCTAATGCCTGATTTTCATTATTACCTCACTAGGTAGATTAATAATGGCTCATATGACAAATTAACTTAACAGACACAGGAAGGAAATGGCTATCCATGTACAGATCTGATTTAAGACGATATAAAAAAATGCTCAGTTTTTGTTGCTGTATTGACCCAGTTATGAGTTTTGATCATGTGTCACATTTTTATGTCTGCAGATGGCATTGAAGATAAAAAGTTATGTTTTCGTGTCCATTACTAGCTTTATGACCACTTTAATCTAAAACTATCTTTAGATACAGAACTTTTAAAATATTACATATTTTTTTTCTACAGTTCTACCTGACTTAGTGGTTTCCTTTAGTAAAAGCTGTGTGTCTTGCCCTCTAAAAACGTAATAATGAATTTATAATTCAAATTAAAATAATATTAATGATTTTTGAGAATTATAAACCTTTGTCTCACTCTAAATGGTAACCGGTCATCATGATGAACTATATGACCATTCAGCATGAGGATTTCAGTCATGACGTAAGGGAGTTATTTATAGAAAAAGCTTTTTATCTTATTCTCTTTGAGTCTCTCCCCCCTCTTTCTCTCTTTGTCTTTATGAGAGCATTAGTGCATTAGAATACAGGAACATTGAATATGAGAGCATTAGTGTAGATTATGCACTGTATTAACACAGATAAAAACATTAAAAACAAACAAACATTAACAGCCTTATTTAAAAGTTTGCAAACTTTTGCTTAATTGATGTTTTAATGATTTCTGTGTCAATATTGATATACAGGAAATCATTTCCCCATAAAACAAAAGGTTTCCCCCAGTATTGGTATATAGTAATTGGTGATGATTAATATCTGTTCTCTATAAAAGGTCTTAAAAGATTCATTAAAAAAAAAAAAAGTTTGAACTTGTAATGGAGTCCCTGCTTTTGGATGTCAATGTGTTTTAGGGTCTGAAGCTTCTCTCTATAGTTGTACTATGGTTTGAACCATGGGCTGTTACCATAGAAACTCAAACCACCCAAGCCAATTTTTTTTCTGCTTTTGAAGAGTCTGCTTTCAGTCAATGATCATTAAGTAAGAGGTGAAAAAGATACGTACAACATACAAAAAACAAGCAAAGAAAAAACCATACAACAAGAATAATATCAGTCCTGACTGGGACTCAAACCTTGTTGTAAGTTGACTGTTAACTTGCATTAAAAGCAATACAGAGCATGATATTTTGTTAGCATTCATAAGACTAACTGGTTTGTAACTGAGGAAAACAGGATGAACCCCGAAACTGATCTGTGAAATAAAATCTACTGGACCATTTGTTTTAAATTAAAATAAACCTTATTTCCTCTGGTTTTCTTTCTGTTTGTCTTTTAGCTAAACCATTGTTCCTGTATTTTTCTTTTATATCTACAGTTCAATGGAAACAGTGATGAGATAATGACAGTGGTGATGGAAGGAGATTGCTGCCCTGATGAGACACTTAGGTTTTATTGAAGACAGTAGACCACAGCACCACAGGAAAGGAACAGAAATGAATCAACGGCTAAAACCTGGGAAAAGGGCTTAATCATTGAGCTACAACATCAAAACCATGTAGAATTATTCCCTCAGAAAGACTTGATAACTTCCACTTAAATTAAAACCTTTTTGATTTTTTTTTATTGCATGTTGAAGTTGTGAAACAGAAATGGTTTTGCATATTTATCCCTACCCAAGTGCCTTCCATGGCTTTCTCAGTGGGATGTCCTGGGCCTTGGTTTTCCCTTGTTACTGGATGCTGGACCAGCTTCTGGCATCATGTGTGCCTACCTCATTGGAGAAGAGAAGACGTTCGCAGGACCCCTGCTCTTTTCTTACCTTGGGCATGCTCATCTCTATGCCACTGTACCTGGTATTTTTTCTGGCCTCTCTCCCTTTTGCTCTGCTTGGATTCCTCCTTTGGGCACCACTGCAGGCGTCCCGTCACCCGTACATCTACTCTTACCGCAAACCAGACATGAGCCAAACTGAGCAAGGCACCGCTGCAGGATCCGGGGTGAGAATCAGTGAATGGCGCCAACAAGGACGAACCTTTTGTTTCGGAAGTGCTAATGTGTGTCTTCTCCCGGATTCATTAGCTCGCTTTAACAATTTGGCAGATACTCAGCGCAGAGCAAAAGAGATGGGTAAGCGCATCTGCAATGGTGCCAGTCGGCCCCAAATCAAAATCTATATTGATTCCCCCACAAACACCTCAGTCAGTGCCGCATCCTTTTGTAGCTTGGCCATACAGGGCTTCAGAAGAACCTCTTCTTTGGACCAGCGCCCTGAACCAACAGTAGGAAGTGACTATGATAGTGATCCTGTGGCAGATTGTCCTGTTCATTCAGTAGGAGGAACAAATTCAAACTGCCCCAGCCATAATATTAAAAGTGTTCCTGAGTGCCCCTTGCACCCTTATGGAGAGGAGACAGTAACAGGTTCCCCAGTCCACCAACCTTCTGACCTTCAAGAATCTGGTGAATGTCTGGTTCACTCAACAACAGTGTTTGGAAACTCAGAAGAGTGTCCCTTGCATCCGTCTAGTGTCCAAATCAGCATTACATCCCCTGAACCAGAGCCTTCCGAATGTAAAGCTCTGAATCATTATCCTCCCGGTGAAAAAGACATGAGCAACATGCACACTCGCACCGCTTCTCGAGAGTCTTTAACGAGATATCACACTGCCACAGATGGTGGAATTCCATCCAACAACATGCTTTCACAACACAGAACCTCTCTCTTCAAAAGGCCTGTTGGTCGCAAGCACCGCCACGGAGATGATGGCTTTGACCACGAGATCTCAGCCTTCTTTCCTGCCAATCTAGACTTTCTGTGCCTACAGGAAGCATTTGACAGACGAGCGACCGAAAGGCTGTGCATACAGCTGCACCGCTACTTCCCCTATATCCTGAGTGATGTGGGACGCTATGGGTGGAAGGGATGTGGCTCACAGTTCAAGTTCCTAAACAGTGGTCTGCTAGTGGCCAGTCGATACCCTATTCTGGATGCCCACTATGAGTGTTATCCAAATGGACGTGGTGAGGATGTGTTGGCGTCTAAAGGAGCTCTTTATGTCAAGGTAAGAAGATTTCACATAATTTTTGAAAGTTCTAAATGTTAAGAGTGTGTAAACCTTTTTCATTGTCTCTAAATCTCATTAGGGATCAATATTAATTGTAACTTTCACAAAATCGCACCCTCACCATGGCTCGTCCCTGTGATGCCACCTCATCATAGGTAGATATGAATAAGGACTTTAATGAATTTTTAGCATAGAGTTTATATGAGAAAAAGTACCGTGTGTAGAGCTGTCTCATCAAACCAAAACGGCTTGGTTTCTGGACAGGGACGACCGGTACCAGGCTGAGTATTCTCTTAAAGTTTTCGAGTTTTAAACAGGAGCTCTGATTTCTTCCCATATTCTGAAATCACGTTTATCAATGTTGAAATTTTCCTACGAGAAACTGTTTATTTTATCCCTTCAGGAGATTAAACGTTTATATTAAAGTCACGTGCCCCCTTTTTTTTTAGAACAATTATCCATATTGTAGTTTTTTATTTATTTATTAATTTAATTAATTCTTCTTCTTCTTCTTTGTCTTTCGGCTTGCTCCCATTCGGGGTCGCCACAGCGGATCTTCTGCCTCTTCGCTGCAGTGTCCGCATGTCTCGCTTTGGCACATGTTTTACGCC
>JAOUQT010075933.1:0-10157 GCA_025769995.1 Xyliphius kryptos
ACTCCACCCAGATAGGGATTCGAACCGGGAATCCCCAGCGCTGAGAGGCGAATGTGCTAACCACTAAGCCACTGTGCGGCCCCAGATCATAGTTACTGTACATCCACGTGGGTACTTTTCTTTTGACCAGGCACTGATATCACTTTCTCAGCTCATTATCTACCTGCTTGGTGGATAATTATAAATTCTGCATGTCGTGCTGTGGACATTTCTAACCAGGTTTCCTGTCTTAGTTCCACTAATGCTCTTAATATGAAGTGTAGATTTAACTAACAATGAATAATTGCTATAAGAACTTATATTACGTCATGTGCATCAACATGAATTCATCTGCATCACCTCTCTGTAAATCTATGAACAAACGCACGTGTTGGCACCTGAATGATTACAAGCTGCACCTGCACAAAGCGTGCTCCATCAGTGTACTGGATGTCTGGGGAAGTCGGGATCATTAAACCCTTTTTCAGAAGAACTCATCTGTCAGTGTTGGTTTAATTCCACTGAGAACCTTTTTCCATGAATCTCAGTGAGTCGTGTTATTATTATTATTATTATTATTGTTATTATTGTCTTTCCTGCATGACTGTGTGGTGTGCGGTGTGCACTTTGGGGCTGCTGTGACCATCCCATAATGAATACGATATTAAAATAAGGTCCATATTGTTGAAATATTTTAAACGTGGTATTTGCCATAAACGGTGATGAAGCATAACAGCCCAAAGTTTTTTTACATGGGGATTCAGTGGTGTGATGCGAGGCTTCTCTCACACCTTGTACACCTCGACCTACAATGGGACCTGTGTTAATAAATACAGAGGGTTTAAGATGCATCAGGATGAGTGATGCGGTTACAATGGGAAACTGATGTTTGGAATCACAGTTTAAGGTTTGTTATGTCAGTACATACTTTTATTTACCAAGATGACTTCATGTTTAGACTGATGGATTTTATTGATTTATAATTAATGAATGAATTGCTTACATTAAATCATACAAACCCTATTGTATTTATCAAAAGTGTACAATAGATACTGACAACACAGGGCCCTATCTTACACCCTGCGTGGGGTGCATGGCGATGCTTATTGCTCTTTCACACCCTGTCAACAATCTATTTTCACACCTTTGTTTAATTAACAACGCCTGTGAATATATCTACCCCGATGGGCATGGCCATCTCGAAATGGGGGGTGCTCCGGTGCATTCAGTCCTGGTAGCTGCACCCCTAAAACAAGCAATTTGCCAGTCAGAGCATACCTGGTCTTAAAGGGAATGGCAAGTGGCACGCAGTTATGTTATGCCCAAAACACACCCATGAACAATAAAGAGAATAAAAGTTTGTCAACCGTGCAAGCTCATTACAATAGCAAACACACACTGACACGCCATAAATCAATCTATTGATGATTATATAGACTTAGTCTTTGAATGTACACTTAAATATATACACAATCTGTACTGCTAACTTCACCTGGCTGCTCAAGGAGGATGAGATCTCCACTTTTTAAACTAAACATGTACCCGGATTTTTTTTTGCCACTGCTCTTTGTGGGTTGAGAGTTGGAACATTGTATTTAGGTGAAACCATTACCATACCCACTTCCCTGGCTTTGTCCCCAATTAACAAATCTGTTCTCAATTGCAGCTTTGTGTCAAAGTGTCAAAGTCAAAGAGGAAATTAAACCCATAATTCCTCTTTGGCGTATATAAATAACTTATAATGTAATGATGGGAAAATTGCACCATGCGCAGTTGGAAATGCAAAAGAAACGCATGTAAAGAATTACAGGATGACACACATCTTCAGGGTCTATGTGTATAAACTTATAATGACTTCCAAGGTGATAGCAGGGTTAGGGTTCGTGGAGGACCCATGGTCACATGTTCACAGTTTTCCCTGTTTATTGTCTTCATGGTGAATAAAAGTGTGAATTTTAAGTATGATTCCAAACTTCAGTGGGGTTGTGTAGCTGTAAAACTATAACTAAAGCTGAATTCCTGAAGGTACCGTCCGATCAGCTCAGCCCACCATTGCACCACTAAATCCATGTAAAGTTTGAGTCGTTTGGAGTAAAGATGCATTGAAAACGCATGTCTCAGGAGTCATGGAGCTGCACTCTGAAGAACAGCGCCCCCTCTGTTTTTTGTCTCCTCCTTTAACTTTACTTTAGTTCTCCACCAATGGATTTTACCAGAACCAGGACTGGAAATACTCTCACGCCCACAACGCTATACTGGGTCCTTTCGGCGAGCTGATGACTGAGGACGACCTCATTCGTATCGAGCAACAGATAGAGAATCTGCAGGTCATGAACAAGGTGACGGAGGTGGAAAAGGAGCTGGAGCAGCTCGAGAAGGAGTTGCACCAGCTCTTGCCGGTGTCTGCCGCCCTGACCATCGAGCATTTCTCAGTCAATCCCAAACAGGTACATGGGCAGGCAGAGGACCTTCCTGCTTGGTGCAGCAAGATCTCCACTCTTCTTAAAAGCATGGCCATCCTCCTGGCTACGTTAGGAGGGAAGGAAATCGATATTTTGGAAATGATGACTCGAGGTCATTCATATGAGGAGGTGGTCCAAGGGCCCCAGGTGACTCCGGTATCGCCAAGCAACATCGGCCGCTCGCAGTCTTTCTCGACACGTGAAGAGGTGGAGAAGGAGCTCAAGCAATGCGGGGTGTCAGTGAAAAATCTGAGAGCCAACTACGAAATAATTCAAAACCAATCCAAGAATGAATCAGATAAGATAAACCGAGTCTATAAACGCAAGCGGTCCCTTCCAGTGGTCAGTGAATGTGCTCACCCTTCAGATCCCATTCTGGAAGATGACCTGCTTTCCATTTCCTGCAATGAAGATACATTACTAAACCAAAACTCAAGCTTGGCTTCGGTGGATGAACCCGTTATAATACCTGCCAATGCACCTTTGACTTACTTAGGATCAGATGATAAACATCAGTCAAATCCAGATAACCTGGCACCCTCGACAGGTCCTCCATCCGTAACCCCTCTGCCAAATTCTAACCATTTCACCCGAAGCCTGGAGGTTCAAACTGACTTGAGCTATGTCCAGGAATCAATCGAGATGCGAAAGGAAAGAATTGTGTTCCTGTTTTTGGAGCATTGGAGAAAGTATACAATGACCGAGTCCTACAAACCCAAGTACCACGGCAGACAAGTAAGTCAGGAGGTCGACCCAAGTCCCCAGTTTGACCTAAGTAGGAGTTTACAAAATGAAGATGAGCTTCTGCTCTTCATGAAACAGAGGCAGGTGGTCGGAAACTTGCTGGGCCACTGGAGGGCCATCATGAGTCGAGTTCCCACACGTCAAATCCGTCGGCTCAGTCGGACTCAGATCATCTACTGGCCCGAACATTTCTTGCCCCACATCAACGGGGCAGCGGTTCATTATGACAATCTAACCCTTGACCTGTTCATGCTCGGATACTTCCAGCTGCTTGAGATGGACATGTCTCGGCGTGAGCGCAAGTTCCGGCACTTGCTGTGCTACGAGATGTTTGATCGCATCGGCAGCCACCCTTGGGAGGTTATCCGCCAGTTCCACCATGAGGTTATGGAGAGTATTGAGCAAGGGACTAGAGATTGGTCTGACGGTTTCGAAGACATCAAACTTAAGTATTTCAGTGAATTTGAGGAATCGAGCCAGCCTCTGAACCTCCCCCAAAGGCCCTCCGTCCCGTCAGAAAGACAAGAAAATGCTCAAACGACACCTTTAGATACAACTGGGCCAAATTCATCACAAGCTCCTGACCCTGGACCCTACCAACCTCCTCCAACGGATATCATACCTGACACTATGTTAATCTCAGCACAGCAGATGAATGAGGCTATAGTACTTGAGAGGACTGAGGCTCAAGTGCTCAATCCATTATCTCTCCAGGAAACCAGACAAGGAACAGTGGAAATACCACATGCCAGTCTCTCTAATGGCCACATAGAATGTAATGGGGAGAACACTGAAGACTCCATTAAGCTTATCTATGATCTTAAAGAATTCAGCAATGAGGATATAATCAGATATATTGAACGCAGCTTTACCTTCTGGAAGGAGAAAGAGGCGGAGCTGTTTGATATTTGATCAGTTATCGATAACTGGTTGATTATAGTTTTCAAATAAGTTGTGTAGTTACTTATTCATTCACAAACATAATGGGTTTCATCTTACACCCTGCATTAAGTGCGTCGCAATGTTCATTGCTATATCACACCCTGCCAACAGTCTATCACGCCTTTCACCCGCATCATATAAATAGCAATGCAGCTTGTGAATATATCTACAACGATGAGCCTGGTTGTCTCAAGATGAGGACTGTTCAGATACATTTCTGGCATATTGCTATCTTGGCGATGAAAAACACAGGGACACTGCTGACTGAAAACAAAGTAGACAGACATCAATGGTTCAGTACTATCTTGACATTGAATCATCAACATGGGCGTGTGCCCAACGCCACTGAACGCAGAAGATAACTGAACACTATTAAATATTAAATATCACTGCATTGGTACAGAGAATGCATATACATATTCTATACCATACAGTGTGTTCTCCATTCACAGTAAAATGCATTGGGCTCAGGTAGCTGCACCGCTAAAATAGCAATCTGCCAAAGTCAGAGCACACCTGACTCATAAAAGGAAGGGCTCTTAAAGTGACACGCTGACTGGTTTATTCCATATTATGCCTAAAACACACTCATGAATCATTAAGAGAATAAATACATGTTTTTTGGACCATGAAAGGCATACTTTTCTCATTACCATTAAATAACGATCAAGCTGTGTGGTATGCGGTTGACAGCTTGCTGAAGATTGCTAAAATAGGGCCCTGTGTGTTAATACGTTGTAATTTAAAGCCCCAAGGGACGACATGGAAGTTCATATTTGACTCCTGATGGGAATTTTACTGTAAATGGAGATTTTATGTTGAAGAGAATCTGTGAGACTAAATGAAGTGATGTTGTGGGGTCTTGTTTGTTGCTCATTCACTCTGAATAGAGTAGATTAGATAATAGAGATATGGGTTTTCTTTATTTCGATGAGAAACTGGAAAAAAACATATTTTTCTTGTCATTATATGACCAAAAGTATGTGAATACCCATTTATCATACATATGTAGGTATTTGCCAATTGCAAGTTTTTTCATATCCATTTATCATTCCATTATCTTCTGTTTAATAATAAGGGTTGATAGGTTCCCCAGGCCCATTCAGGAGAGAACGTATTGGGCCCTTGGCAGATACACCTAGGACAGGGAGTCAGTCTATTACTGGGCACACACTCACTAAGTACTGCTAACTATCAAGTCAGCGTGCTACCCAATGTCCCATATATGACATGATATAAACGCTCAGCGCCGGGTACCTTATCAACAACAGGTGAAGGCACAGCTAGTTGTTGCTGTTCTTCCATTAAAAATCTTATTTCAGCCGGCATATTCTCAGCACGCAAGGTCCTTTCTGTGTAGAAGTTGCATGTTCTCTCCGTATCCAAGTTTTCTTGCCACAGTCCACGGACATGATGTTGCGTACGGCTTGTGTGTGGTGTGTCTGCCTTTGTTTTAGACCGGCGACTTGTCCAGGGTGTTTCTTTAACTTTTGCCCTATGAGGGCTTGAACAAAAGCATGTTCCATGACCTCGATTGGTTTAAAGAAAATAAATATATATACTGACGAATAGATTAACGAGAAGCTGGGAGGATTTGTTTTGGGTGTTTTGAGACCCTAGTCATACCGCTGGTTCATACTGTAAGGGGTGTGTCCACATGCTTCAGGTCATATTGTGCATAAAGAGCCCGTTGGATTCAATTAGTTGGTTTAAATTAGGCAGCTTTTGATGTCATTTTTGGGGGTTTGTATGGTTTATTATATCATGTACTTGTACTTGTTCAAAATTAAACACAGCTAATCTCTGCCTTCGACTCCAGATTCTTCTGAAACAGGTAATAAGACATCTTCCGATAAAAATTCAGAACAAACTTGTTGTTATTTAATCCTGTAAAATGAACCAGACATGCAGCATGATTGTCTGCAGTACTGTAAAATACTGCCTCAAAGTTTGGGTGTTGGGCTATCAATCTAAAGGTTGTGGGTTCAAATCCTAGGTCTTCTGGAGTTACCTGGGTCCTTGAGCAAGGCCCTTAACCCTGATTGCTACAGGGTTCTGTATCAACCCTGTGTTCTGGCCCCTAACATCACATCGGAGTATCTGTACGTCGCTTTGGATAAAAGCATCAGCAAAATGACCAAATATTATTATATATTAAATATTATATTGGTTACTCTAAAATATGGGGCAGTCGTAGACTTGTGGTTGAGGAACCAGCCCTGCGACCTAAAGGTCCCGGGTTTGATTCCCATTCCCATCAAATACAATGGCTGAAGTACCTTTGGGAAAGGAATCTAACCATTTCACAATGTATTGTAAATTACAATTTGCAGATGAAATGATGATGATGATGATGTCGTCAATAGTGGTGATGATATGCTGACTGGTTGCCAATGTGTTGAGCCTTATACAGCTGATGAAACAGGACATGACCTTTCCCAAACTGCTGCCCCGACACCCCACATATTATTAAGTATAATTTTGTATCCTACACAATAAATGTTTTAATATTTTTTGTGGCTTAGAAAATAGTACAAAACTGTACAAAAGAGGAGGAGAGAGAGCTGGAGGTGATGTGCTTCTCCTTTTGAGTGACCAAAACGATAAGGAATGAGGGACAATTAAGAGGGATGAGATGTTTTGGCCACAAAGTTAGGAGAGATTGAGGTGGTGTGTATACAGAGGAGGGATAAGGTTTAGATTGGCAGAAGAATGAGGATGGAGCCACCAGGATGCCAAAGAGGAGGCTTATGGATGTACTGGCAGGAGTGACAGATAAGCAGCAGCAACACACTCCAGTCACTAAGGGGTAAAAATACCTCTTGGCTCACCAGAATAAACCTCTTAGTGACGGCTTGGTGGGTTATAATGAGAGAGGATTTTTCATGGCAGCAGGTCAGGTACAGATGACTTCCAACAAGGGGACATGTATTCAGATCTGATTTGTGTGTTACTTTAATACTTTGTGAGTCCTGCAAGAACTCAATTAGGAGTGTACTTTGTATAAACCAGAGGTTTTCAACTGGTCCCTGTCTGGGGACCCACGTTGTTTCATGGACATTAAGTAACGACCCACTTTTATAGAATACAAACAAAACACTTTCATTTTTTTGATAGCCTTCAAAACACATTTTAACACATACATCCATGCACAGTGAATTTAAGAGTATTTTTTTAAAGAAACTTTTTCAAATCATTTACAAATAATCCGGGTTATATTTGCATTTCGCCATCATGTTTCCGAACATTATCACAAATTTAAATAGAAAAGTAATTGGCAAATGGATAATGGTTACCATGGTAACGAGAATGCTGCACGCATCTAATGCATGACTCTCTTTGTGTCTTTTTTTTAAAAAAAACAAAGGAAAAGTGCAAAATCAGAATAGCATTAATTGTTAAAAAAAATTATGAAATGTATTCAATTTTTACAAACTTTTCACAACCCGCCCAGAATGTGTACATGACCCACATTTGATAATTGTTGACCCATATTTGACCCATAGTTGATAATTGCTGGTATAAAGCACGGTGGCATAGTGGTTAACTCGTCCTTCTCACAGCACTCAGGATCCAGGTTTGAATCTGTATCTGGGTTTAGTTTCGAGATTATCTCCGTGTCTGTGTGGGTTGTCTCCGGGTTCTCCAGTTTCCTCCCACTGTCAAAAAACATGATTTCAATGTGAATTGACTGTTCTAAATATTGACTGCCTGCTCCTATATAGTGTGTGTGTGTGTGTGTGTGTGTGTGTGTGCTTGTGCGCGTGCACGTGTGCCAGTGCCTGAAAAGTTCCCCACTGAATGGCTATAAAAAAAAACTTCGACCCTAGTAGAGGATTGAGCAGAATAAGATGAGACATGTCGACTGCTTCCAGTTCTGTGGCCCATTTCTGGTCTGGTCCTAATTCCCTGGGGAGGGATGAATTATTAAAATGTGGATGAAGTGACCCAGAGGAGCTTGCCAGTGAAATTGCTTAGCAATGGCAGATTTGGGGTAATCGATCCACCCCGGGGTAAGATAAGAAGCCCGGCATTGCCTCCCTCTGAGCTGGCCTCTTGTTTCAACATTGAAGGCTGCAGCGGATGCATTTTTAGATGTGTAGACTCTCAATTTGCTTTTCAAATCCTCTCCCTCTGTGTTGCCTTGTTTGGAGATCTTTCTGGACACACTGTGTGTATGAGGTGTTTCAGGAGAGGATTATAAAAGAGGATACAGGCCAGCAGCTGCAGGCCAGATATTACAGAATGTACTGTATTTACTACTAATGAGACCGAGAACTCATGTTCATACCAAAAATATGTACTCACCTCTCTTTATTATTAAATCTGGTGTTTGCCAGTTACAAAGCATAATGGGAACAGCAGACAAGAAGCCCTGTTCCTGGTTCTGTTTCATTGTAATCTTGACTCCCTTTGACCTCATCATCTAAATATTAATGCACCCGATTGTCACCTGATCATTTTTCTTGGCGCCACAGCTTTCCTGTTCCAACTGTAAAGGAGATCAATTCCATATTTCACTTACTCATGATATTACCTTCTCGTAAATCATAAATATTAACAATTTATTATTTATAGCATTTTTTTTATTTGATTCTATTATGTTTGTAAAGTATATAAGGTTCTACAGCACTCTTGTTAAGCTTCGGCTATTTTACAATGTGCTTTAAAAATAAATTTAACTGTATATTATTGCCAATATATTAGTGTCCACATACCTTTTAATCCAAACATGTGACTATATAGACTTTGATCTGTGTGAGATTTTTAAATGTTAACTTAAATACCTTTTATCTGTCCCCTATTGTATTGCAACAGATGGAGCAGGAGGCGGCACGCCTTGCATCCATGCCGGCCTGGCGACGAGAAATAATGAGAAAGAAGTTAGAAGAAGAGAAGTGAGTAAAATTAGGCTTTTCTTTATTAACTGCTTTCTATTTCCTTTTATTGACTTTAATGTGCATGGTTCATGTACAAGGGTTTGATAAATACTGCGAAATAAACCCCTAAAGATGACCGTACTGCTGAAAAGTTTTTTTTGTTGTTGTAATTAACAATTTTTATTGATTTTTTTTTAACATTAATAATACTGAACATACAGGGAGAAAAAAGGAAAAGAAACAAGATGAAAGAAAAGAAAATGAAGCAAATTAACAAATATACATGCAAATATAAATGAAAACAGTAATGATACTAAAATAAATTAAAATAATAATAACAAGATATACTGGTGCTCTTATCTCCAGACAGGCATATACAGAAGGCAGCAATCAACTTCAGAAATAATGATGATAATACTGTATAATTACAGTTTTTATTATAGTAAATTTCTATTATTGTTATTAAAGGTCTACAGTTTCTGTGCCAGGTTCAACAATGTACTCTAGCAAGTATCTGTTAATACTGTCACATTTCTCCACATTGTCATCATTTGACCATTTTAACATTTTTTCACAAGTCACTCGTTCTAACATTAGTGCTTTCCATAGGTTCAGTGCAGAAGTTTGAGGATTCTTCCAAAATCTTAATATTACTTGTTTACAGGTTAACAGTCCTGTTTTTAATATTCTAAATGACTTGTTTATATTAGGCACTAACGTTTTGTTACCCAGCAGACACAGCTTTGCAGATCTGTGTAGGTCACATCCCAACCATTTACTCATTACATTTAAAACATCCTTCCACAAGTTTACAACATATAATGCATGTATATATGTGCCACATTCTTTTTTCCAGCAAAGGGGTCATACATTAGGCCTATTTTTTGTAGTCTTGTTGGAGTATAATAGAAATTATGAATTATTTTATACTGAAAATAACATCTTAGATCTTATTGAATAAATTATTTCAGTTGAAAAATATTTTTAGTAGATAGTGGAATGCGTTGAAGAACAAAATAACATAAAATGATCAAAATGTAAATGAAAATTACTCGCATTGATGTGCCATCCTAAATAAGCTGCACTACCTGAGCAACTTGTGTGGGTTGTAGACACCGCCTTATGCTACCTCTATGGTGAGAGAACTGAC
>JAOUQT010075942.1:0-10157 GCA_025769995.1 Xyliphius kryptos
GGGGGGGGGGGGGGGGGGGGGGGGGGGGGGGGGAGGGATTAAATGGATGCATGTTTGAGTAATGAAAGAGGATTGATGGAAATGCGCATCGCTGGTCAGAATGGGCGTGCTGATGAAAGGAGCTTTGACTCTGGGGCCAAATAGGTTTTCTTTTAAGTATACTTTCTTTATGTGACTGGATCATATCTTTACCTGATTGGACAGGGGTATGGTGGTTTTCCCATTAAATTAGCCAGAATGAGAAGGGGTTTGTTTAAAGGATGTCTAAAATAAAATTGCAGTAATATTGCCTCCACCTTGGCCCTCATACCACGGAGGGCTCTTTCTACAAGATCGTGAAGTGTTTTTGGTTGTTTGTGCCATCAGGTTACTACGCAGATTGGAAAAGCTGGTGGCTCTCAGGTCCCGCTTTAAAGTTGACATTTCAGCTCTCTAAGAAGGTGTGTGGGTATTTAGGCTCTTTTGGTTGACCTTTAGGATTAGGTTTAGGATCACTTGCAAATTTCTCTCTTTTTGAAAGCAAAACACAAGGTCATGTAATTCACAAACAATATGGTCCATTTCACAATGTACAATAAATCTCCTGGTATGGTCATCAATTCAAGTAAAGGATGTTATTGGACTAATTGGTTGTTAGGACACCCTTGCTCAATTATGACGCACAGTTGAAAACTTATAAACTTGAGCATATAATGGAGTTCAACATACTAGGTTAGTTTAGTATCTGAAGCATCAGCAGTTGTTGGCTTGCTTACAGGCTCAAAATGGCCAGAAAGTAACAACTTTCTTTAGAGAGTCCCTTGTTGTGTTAAGGAAGGAAGGCTATTTAATGCGAGATATTGCCAAGAAACTGAAAATGTAACCATGCTGTTAACTACTCCCTTAGAAGAGTCACATGCACTGGCTCTAATGACAAAAAAGGAGTGGGAGGCCCAGATGCACAACTGTGCAAGAAGATAAATATCTTTGTGTGCAGTTTGAGAGAAAGACCCCTCACAGGCTGTCAACTGACAGCTGCACTAAATGGAACCAGTCAAACACCTTTATTAGCACGGTCAAAAGGCGACTTCAGGATACTGAACTTAATGGCAGAATTGCCAAGAAAACGCCATTCCTCACACTGGCCCATTGCAATATTTTGTTTTTATTGGCCAGTGTGAGGCAGCTGTCATTTGACGTCTTTTAAACTGCACACTTTTAAGATATTTATCTTTTTGCAGTTTTGCATCGGGGCCGCCCACTCCTTCTGTCCTTGTTAGTCAGTGTGTGTGAGACTCTTCAAGGGGAGTAGTTAACCGCACGATAACATATTTTCAGTTTCTTGGCAAAATCTTGCATTAAGTAGCCTTCCTTCCTCAACACAACCCAATGACTCTCTAAAGAACAACTGCTGATGCTTCAGATACTAACTAACCTAGAATGTTGTGCTCCATTTTAGCTCACTTATTGGTATAACGTTTTACAGCTGTGCATCATAATTGAGCAAGGGTGTCCTAACAACCCATTAGCCCAATAACTTCCTTAACTTTGATTCAGACCACCATACCAGGAGATTTAGATTAAGGACTGAGAATATGCTATTTAAGCCTCTATACAAAAATAGGCTTTAATACAAACATTTTCGTTCTTTAAAAATCATCTGATACACTTAAATTAATTGTGAAATGGACAATGTTGTTTGTGAATTGCATGACATTGTGTTTTGCTTTCAAAAAGAGAAATTTGCAAGTAATTCTAAACTTTTCAGCGATAGTGTATATGTGCAATAGTATATGCATATATATCATGTATATTAAATTGTGTTTCTAACATCATTTATAGTGATGAAAGAGAGCGCCCCTGCAGTAGCCTGTTGGAGAACCTGTCTGTCGAGTGATTCATCATGTCAGAGATGAGTTTGAAATGTTAATCAGATTTGTGCACGCAGGCCACAGTGGGTCCGTGTGGGACGGAAGCAGAACATTTCAATAACACTAAGCAGGTGAATCATGTGTGTTTCTGAAGCTCTGCAGCGATTCAGCTGGCGGGTAAAGAGTGGAAGGCGTTGGGTGGTTAGAGGGAAGCGGGTACGGGAGGAAGAGGAGTGTGGGGAGGGGGTGGTGACACAGCTCTGATTCATGAAGTATATATTTTCAGACTTAATTAAAAGTGGGCCCTGCCCTCAGACATGGCCATCTATCTTTGAACTTTAACATCCTTTAGCATCTTTAGGATTAAATATTTATGGCCAGCGAGAGGACACATGCCTTCATTACTGTCCATGGCTCAGCGCTGTGACGCCAATTATACACTTACATCTGTCGCACAGTGATGCCAATTAACCTATCCTGAACTTCATTACTGCACCCCCCTTTCCCTACACAACACCTAAGTGTGTGTGTGAGAGAGAAAGGAAACAGGTTTACCACCCTGTGAGGGGTCAGTGAGTCATGGGGGAGATGTTTGGGTTGGGTTGTGTCAATGTGACCTGGCGGTCACCGACACTATTCTGGCTGCAGTAATGTTAGAAACAACCAGAGGTAACTTGTGAATGGTAGCAAAGCTATATGTATTGTTCCAAAACAGGAATACCATGTTCGTTTTATTTTCTGTTTTCCTCAGCTTTTCCTTTATTCTTTTCACCTGTTGGTATGAGCACTGAATAAACATTACAAAGTGTGAAACTTACCTTTGGAGTCTGACCTGATCCTTGTAAGGCAAACCCTGCCCTTCTTAACGGGAAGATACCAAACCGAAGAACTTGTTAAAAACCCCGTGACATTCCCACACACCCACAGGTACATGTAGAGATGAAGTTAACGAAACACCATGATGACCAGAACTAAAAACCTAACCGGAAACCTGTGAGTCTGTGAGGTATGAGTGCTGCGTGAACGTTCTACCCTCATTTCCACCATAATATATACGTTTTTTAGAATGTTTTATTTACTGTTTTGTAAGCCACGCTTTTTTATTTTAAAATATTTAGAAACAAGAAGGTGGCATTATCACGGGAAAGAGGTGTTATTAGGCCTGATGTGAAGGAATACAGTTACACTGTGAATACAGTTACACTGTGATTTATTCACATAATACACAATATTGCTTTTATAAAACACAAACACTATAATGAAAAAAAAAAGTTTTAAGTCTTAAATGCCTTTATTGAAAGCAACATCGTTAATAACCTGGTGAACCTGGTGTTCTGTGATGTAATCCAGTACCATTTTTTTTAAATGTGACCGCTGATTGCTGAGTCACAGGATTCCCGTTTACTGCCATTTAGTAGCCAAATTACAGAACACAGTTTCAGGAATAGGCTCACTTTATGATTTAAAATAATGTGTGTTGCGCATTGATACGAATGTGGAACGCTCAGAGGTGTGTGTTATTGTTCATGTCACGCTGGACAAACGACTTCCCGATTTAAGGACCGTTTTATGAATTGGAAATAAACTCGTTCTGTTGTGTAAGGCTGTAGTTTTTTAAATGAGTAATGTGGCACGCATACTTTAACAGTACCATTTTCAGACACGTACATTTCCGTTTTCGGCATCTGTGCAGGGACGCTGTAGTGTTGGTACTGGTCTGGGCAGCGGATGTCTGTACGGGTAAACGGGTTTAGTATTATAACGGACGTATTTTTTGTGTTAATAAACGTTAATGTGTTTTTATCTGTAGGATGTGCAGAGAGTCACCACAGTTGAGAAGAAGGACAGCATCGTGGTCAGTGAGGTGGGCTGGATGACGTCGGTGAAGGACTGGGCCGGGGTCATGATCTCTGCGCAGACCCTCACTGGCCGTGTCCTGGTGAGTGCACAATGTTTTATTGACGTGAATGCAAAGATCACGTCCCGTTTAATTGGAACATTTAACGTTGAGTTACTTACACACTTGCTTTTTTATTCACGTTTCCAGTTCGTATCTGGACCGTGAGGGTGTGTGACATGCTGGGTTCTACACAGGATGTACTGATGACTTTAGCTACACTAAGCATGTGCAGGAAACTACATCCAATTGCCGAAGTGGTTGCTATGGCAGCGGCCTGTTGATGGGCTGGTGTGTTTCTGTGTGGTTCTTGGTGTCAGAGTTAGAGCTAGACAGATGCTCACTTGACAAACAACACACACACACACACACACACACGCACACACGGCTGGTATAAGCCATCATTTAGAACGTGTGTGTGTGGGCGAGTGCATGTGCGTTAATGCCCCGCTTTGCCTCATGCACCTGACATTTGTTTTTTCCCCCAGCTGCTGACAGACCAATAGGTTCTGTATGCATGTCCACGTTCACTCTGGCACAAATATCAGGCGTTGGCATGTTTAGATGGCCTGGTCTGTCGCCATGGTTACAGCAGCTCTTATCTAGCGCAGCAGATGCATGTGTGTGCTGCATGTTGTCAGACATCCAGGATCAACACACTGGTGTTCCACAGAGGACCAGAAAATTTAATTTCAAACTGTTTATTCCAATTACCAAACTTTAACACGTTTCACTTCATCCAACAGCAGGGTCATACTAATGACACTGAAGAATAACGGGGCTGATAAGGCAGTGGGTGGGGCATTGTGTAAGACAGGACTGATGTAATGAAGTTCATATGGTATTTTCTTCTTCTTAATGGAAAGGAATTTCAATTGCACATTCACATCAGGTTAACAATTCTTTATTTCACAACAAGAACATGCCATCTCCCCTCAGATAGAGCCCCAATAGGCTGCATGGAAATGGGATTTAGGGACTGAGCCACAGAGCCTTCAGGACAGTACAGACACAGACACAGACACACTGAACCAGACACTGGTGCACAACTGGGAACTGAGAAAGTGGTATGAGGTTCGGCTGTAAACTGGGACATGAGGAAATGTGGGACACAAGTGTGGGAGCAATACAATAACAACACCAGTATAAATGTTTGTAAGTTTCTTTGGATAAAAGTGTCTGCTAAATGACTAAATGTACAACCAACTGAAACACAAAGCATCACTGAAATTACTGTAAGGGTTGTACTCACATACACCAAATTGAGGGGTGATATTTCTGATGTTTGGTCTCAGTTTGATTTCAGTTTAAACTCTTGATTATAAAGCTGGTTTTCTTAAATCTGATTGGCCGAGCTGTTTGTCCAGCCAGAACATTACTGACCAGAACACACACCTCTGAGCGTTTTACATTCGTATCAATGCGTGATATAGAATGCATTATCTTAAATCATAAAATACAGATTAATATAGAGCCGATTCCCGAAACAGTATTTGATGGTTAGAGAAGCCTGGTATCCTGTTACTCAGCAATCAGGGTTTACTTTAAATACCAGACTAGATTACATCGCAGAAGACCAGTTTAAAGCTTTCGTTCATTTCCTCTCTTCCATTTAATCCTCCTCTGGTTGCGGGTGGCTTTCCCATGCCCATGCAGTGGAGAACGTCTTGGACACTCCCTGGACAGGGCGCTGGGCACACTCACTTACACAGCCACACACATAAAGTGAACACTGATCACTGAGTAACAAGATTAATGGTTTCTCTAAAAATCAAATTACAGAATGCAGTTTATTAAAAAACATCACACATTGATATGTAAAGTGCTCAAAGGTTTGTATTATTGTCAGTAATGTCCCGGCTGGACAAACGTCTCAGCCAATTAGATTTAAGGAGCAGAACGACCCGCTTTATAAATACACTATATATAACGTGCATTTAAACCCTACAATACGAGTGAAAGTTCTTACAGCTACAGGTTAGAACAAGATAAAAAGCTCCTGTAGGTGATGTGGTGGGTGTCCTTATATATTTTTTCTTATAATGTGTAGTGATTTATAAGTTCAGTATTGGCTGTAATTAAGATATTCTTTAAGAATTGCAGAAAAAATGCAATGAAAAAAATTTCTTCACATTAATTTTTTTTTTTTTTTTGGGTGGAAGCACCACAGTAGAGTTAATCACATCCGTGTTCCTTCTGGTATTTAGTGTCTTGCTCTCTGACGAGTTGAAAGCGATTGTTGAGTTTCTCGTCGCCATAGAAACAGCTATGAAAGAGCTTGACCTTGTAATAATCAGACATCTAAGAAAAGGCAGAGCCGAACAGAAGTGAATGCGCGTCGTGAGTCGTGTGCCCTCGTGTTTAACAGCTCCATCCGTCCCTGAGCCAGGCGCTCCTCCGTCAGGGTACGAGCTCTCTGGAGCGGCAGATGTTCAGGTTTTTTGTCAGGCTGAAATAAAAAATGCATGTGTGAGTTTTTTCAGTGGCGGTTGAGTGACAACGGGGTTTTCATCATGGAAAATAATCGTCCTTGCTCATGTTTTATTCACGTGTGGAGTCGCTCTAATAAACCTAGCGAGAGAGACCATTGTGTGGCGCAGATACAGTTCCACCAGACCAGCTTTCTTAAATACCACTACTGATGACACCAATGGGTCCCGTACATTTAGGAACCAGCACTGGAACTGTTCCGCCATGTCAGTCTAACCTTATTTGAGTTCGTTTCTCTAGTTCCTGTCTGATGTCACCGCTGTGCGTTCGTTTCAGTCGTTGTTAGGAAGGCTGTCATTGATTTTCTGATTTTAATCAGATGCTTATTTTCAAAAATGTTTTCATCATTTGGTGTTGAGTCAGGGAAGGAAGACCGCATCGGTGTTCAAATTCAGTCTAACCTTGGGTCACTGCCGCTCGAGAGGTTATATGTGAATGTTGGTCAGAAATTAGTTATGTAGCATTTGGATTCTGCTTTAGTTAAATGAGTTGTTAGTTTTAGTTACTAGTGGTACTTGCTGCTTAGATATTATTGGTTGAGGATAACTGCCACCATAAACCCTGTCTCCAGCTTTATCAGGGTTCCAACCCCCCTGACCATCTGTCAGGTAGATAATCGTAAATGAGCCGAGGCAGGGAGATTTATCATTAACTAAACTGGAATTAATCGGAGAGTAGTTAGCCCTCCCCAAACTGTTTCCATAAAGGAATCGAATTTTGTGATATGCAAGTTGTAGTTTTAAATCAGTTCTAACTGAACCCATCATACGGCATAACTGAAGTTGCTCTTCTGATGCGTGCAGCTGATTTCAGTTCCGATAGGACAGATTACAGATAAGATAATGGAAAAAAAGAGCTCCAGCTGTGAGGATCTAGAGAGATAAAGAGATGAAGATGGAAAGATAAAAGCATGGAAATAAGAGATTACCATCCTCATCTCTTTGTGCAGAGATTGACTTTAATACAGGATTCTACAATCCTCCCGCAGCTCAGATCAGACTAAATCATCTGTACACCTACAAACAATTCCACAATCACATACACACGTACACAGGGGCCACACTTAGGAAAAAATACAGACTGCAGTCTCTTGCATCATACAGGCTGGGTCCTATCCATGCTGTGCTATTAGATTCAAACACATACGCCAGCTAGTGATCAGACAAGTTCCATTACTTCTGAAGAATATAGATGTATTAAAGCAATAAGATAAGAAGGGGCATAGCAATATGGTAAATAAATTACGGGAAAACTGTTGTTAATCCCAATGTGTAGCGCAGGACAGTTTAACCTTTTCCCCGTGATTTATTCACAATAATACACAACTTCGAGCGGCTTATTGGTTTTATAAAACTCTTACAAACACACTTTAATAACAAGCAAGGTTTGATTCATAAATGTGGCCAAATTATACAATGCAGTTTATAAAAAACACCTGGAGTATTGTATTTAACACATTGATTCGAATGGGAAGCGCTCAGAGGTATGTGTTGTTGTCAGTAATGTTGTCAGCCAATCAGATTTAAGGAGCGGAACTACCCACTTTATAAAGATATACCTGAGGGAACACATTTCCATTAGTCTCTTTATGCTGTTTAATGTAAAATATTTTATAAAATGACTCAAATGTGATTTTCTGCCTCTTATGCAACAATGATCTGATCCCAATGGCCCAGCTTTTTTTAAATCCGTGTCATTGTGTCATTACAGAATATCTAAATTAGTGTGTCGTGCTTTTTCCACAGGTGGTGCTGGTGTTTGCCCTCAGTATCGGAGCCCTTATCATTTATTTTATTGACTCCTCCGAGTAAGTATTTTTTATTAAATTGGACTTAACAGTTACAGAAACTTTACACAGTGTCTGTTACTGGGCCAGGTGCCAATCACAACATTTACAGTAACACAACATGAGTTTAATAAATGGGAGCAGATTGTCTGGAGTCTTAATTGTCTCCACGTAAACTGATGAAGCAAGAACGAACAGGAAAAGCCCCCTTCCTGCTGGACAGGAAGCGGAATTGGTGAGGGCAGCTGATTGGGAGAACCATCAGCCAGTACAAGTTTAAGAACCCTTAAACTGCTGCACCTATCTGACTTATCATTCAGCTTATTTAGGCACACTAAGTTCTTAATTTTAGTTCTTGGGTTAGTTCTGCTTTTTAATGAGGATATGAATGTGGATGTGTTGAATGCATGGAGGTCAGAGCCAATTCACACCTTGACTCACCTTAAACAGAAAGGAGAAACCCTTTTTTGAATAAAGTGATTCGGTGATTCTAAGCTGAAATATGATTCAGTATTTATCAGGATCAGTTTAGTGCTGGATCTCTGCTATATTCCACTTATCAGACAAGTGTAACAACCATAGGTCGTGTGTGTGGTAGGAAAGGGGGGTATTAGTTACGCTAATCGTCTCTTAATTACACCGGGATTTCAGTTTCCGCTCAGCGGTTAATGAGAAGTGCTGAGGTGCTGATTAGAAATGCTGTAGATCTGCAGATCATGTTCCATGAGCCTCCTCACACACATTTACCTTCTGGCTTGAGCCTTCATGCAGACCCTTGATCAGACTATTAAACCAGTTGAACGTGGCATAATCGTTCTGGATCTGATGATCCGATGGTCTCTCTGCTGCCAGCTCGTCTGTCCTCCTGCTGAAAGCTTCTGCTTCAGCTTTCTCTTAATTACCATTGGAAACCTCATCCAGCTAGTGATCAGATAATCAGTTCAGACTGATTGAATCAGGCAGCGGGGCAGAGTGCAGCGTCCGGCTGTGTTGCGCCACGTTTCTTGTTGTAGCTCTGATCTTACTCTTGACATGCCCCTTGCATCTAGTCTTATCCAAATGAAAGTGTATATTCATTTAATATTATTAAAACATAAATGTTTAGGGGCTGAACATCATCTGAAGTGAACAAAGACATTGGGGATCAGTCCATGATTCCCGTGATTTATTCACAATAATACACAACCTTGAGTGTCTTACTGCTTCTGTAAAACATTTACAAACACATTATAATATAAGAACAAGGTTTGATTCATAAATGCCTTTATTAAAAGCAAAATAGTTAATAATCTGGGCTTCCGCGAAGTAATCCAGTCAGTTTTTTTAAAGGGAACACCAACCGCTGAGTGATGGGTTACTCAGGCAAATATTCAGAATTTCAGAACGCAGTTTAAAAAAAATTGTATAATATTTCACACATTGATACGAATGTGAAGTGATCAGAAGTCAATAATGTCACGGCTGGACAAACGGCTCGGCCAATCAGATTTATGACCGAACCACGGAGGTGAACCTCCTAGTAACACAGTTATATCAAATTTTCTTATTTTCAATAAATTGTGATTTCTAACCTTCATGGGTTTGAACTGTACACACACAAACACACACACACACAGTGGTCTGTGAATAGAACCCAGTTCATTTGCACATGCATTATTTATTTCACACTTGTGCTATTTGAGCTTGTTGCTTGCACAGACTTTGTACATTACTGTGTATGTGTGTGTGTGTGAGAGAGAGAAGAAGCTATTTCGTATCAAGAATCTTTATTTTTAAATGCATCATTTAATCCGAAAAATTTCTGCTTTGTCTCATTATTGTCCAGACAGACACAATAACCCTGGTCCTTTCTAACCCTGAGGTTACGTGCACACACTGAGGATGATGTGGGAGGCTTGTGGTCTGAGATGTGGGGAACAGAAGTAATGTCTATAGGATCTAGTGCAAATAGTTTATGAAAGGCCCTTTTCTGTTTCAGCATGGTTTAATGCATGTTTTCTTTGTTATGGGTGTAGTTTTGTTTCTCAGAATGGTACAGGTACATGAATCATTCACACAGGTGTGTGTGTGTGTGGGTGTGTGGGTGTGTGTGTGTGTGTGGGTGGGCGTGTGTGTGTGTGTGTGTGTGTGTGTG
>JAOUQT010075952.1:0-10157 GCA_025769995.1 Xyliphius kryptos
TTCTACCTGTTGTCTGTTCCATTTGCACAACAGCAAGTGAAATTGACTCACAATCAGTGTTGCACACTAACTGGACAGCTTGATTTACATGGTGTTGTTCTCTTACAATTAATTAATTGTATCGTTTTAATTGTATCGTTCATTGCAAAAACAATAAATCGTCTCATCCCCAGTGCCCTAGTGCTTTTCGAGGCGATCAGGTGACCTGTGTCTGAGCATTTTGTCTCCTGTAGGACCTACGTCTTAAACCCCCTCGGGCTGCAGACACTTGTAAAGGTAACCGAGACATAAAAGCAAACAATCTTTACCACACACACACACACACACACACACCCTTTCTCTCGTATTGTAACTTTATTGTTCTTGCCCTTATACACCTGACACCTCCCTCTTCACTCTCTCTTCCTCTTCCTCTAATTCTCCGTCATCTTATCACATTAATCTGATTCCATTAACCCCCGTCCTTCAGCTCACCCCCCCCCCCCCCCGGCCCCTTTCCTCAGTCTCTCTCTCTATTTTATTAATATCTTCTCGTTTACTCTCCTGTTTGGCTTTGAATCAAAATACGTATCGATGCAGAGGAATGACTGACATGGTTCAGGGCGTGTAAGCTGAGCCACTGCAATCTGATTGGCCAGCCGGTGACGAGCCCCCAAACATAGCTCCTCCCTTTCCTGGGCGTTGCCCATCCAGCACTGCCACCCCGCCACCCCCCTGCACACACTTCATTCTTCTTTCTGCAAAGGAGCTGCTGACTCTGATTGAATCACAGGAGGTTTGAAGCGGGGAGGTGGGTGTGACCACATCACTTCTCATTTCTTGCCTCTCCTGCTGTTTCCATGTCTCACACCCCTCATCTCTCCTCTCGCCCCCCCCCCCCTCCTTCCTCCATCCACCTCTGTTTATTTTCCCCCTGCATCCTCTGGCATCATGTTCGCCCATCTGTCCGGCGCACGTGTCGGCTCGTCTTCCTCGTCCTTCTTTGTTTCCTTCTTCCTCGTGCGTTCGTCACTCATCAGTCTGTGTGTCTTATCCATTTCACAGATCTGTCTTCTGCGCCACACACCACACATTCTTTAATCCCTCAGTCATGTCTCTCCGGTGATATAACGATGCTTTCTCTCTCTCTTTAGCGCTCATTAGATTCTGTCACTGTTCCTTTGGTAATGTGAAGGCAGGGAAGGGATGCAGACGGTACGATATACACACTCCCGTCTCCCGCACCTCACTCGCACCCAGTCTCCTCGGTCCGAAAGTCTGATCTAAACCTGTGGAGTCAGAGAGACAGGTAGGACGGCCTACTAAGTTTAGCAGGCGGCTCCAGGTTCTTGCAATCCAGGAACTTTGTGGGCCGTCCCATGTTTTAATAAATCTCTTCTGATCTCCTCAGCCGTGTTTCTTGGAGAATCCTCTCTTTGATTTGTTGACGGTTCTGAAGTCGTTGACAGACTTGCTCTTGCATTAAGGGCCTAAGCTTAAATAATATATTTGTAGAAATTGAAGTGCTACCATGCCGAGACACTAGGGGGAGCGTTTGTGCTTTCCACCCAACAAAAATACTCTCGGTTTTCGGTATTTCTTCTTAATTTCAGCCGAACCGGTGAGACTCACAACGCACACCGTCACAATGGCAGCGCTGACACGTGTGCCGCGCCGCGCCGCGCCGCGCCTCGCACCGCACTGCGACTCAAAATACGGCAGCAGATCGCGGATGCACCCGAGACTAATTATCGTGGTAAACGCAGCGCAACAAGCACAAAAAAACGGAATCCAGAGTTGTCCTGTTGCACCGTGTTTAATTTTTTTGCAGCTTCTTCTCCATTTATTTAAGCACTTCCTTGTTTTACCACACGAGGCGCCATATGCTACATAATTTGCGTTGGTGCAGGTTGAGATTTTTTTCAGAAGACTGGACACGTTCCATCCAGTCATTCTCAACCAGTGGACCACGGGCCTCTTAAAGGACTCAAAGCTCCATCTTGTGGACTTCGGAAGAACTGCTAGACTATTCGTTGTTTTAAAAAATTACTTTTTGTTGTCGTTTTGATTTTTAGATCGCAGTGGAATCCTCCACACGATCCGTTCTGTAGAGACTTCCACCTGTTTATGACTCCCCCTGCTGGTGATTTCTTTCTCTTTTTTTTTTTTTTTTATTTAACATTTTTTGCGATGAAGCTGGAAGTGAGTTGTCATTGGTTCATTTTGTCACATGACTTAATCAGGTCAGAGTTCACCGTGTATTCAGAAAGGAGTTGGATGTTATACGCCCGGCTGGAAGTTAGATTGTGTATGTGACACACTTTCTTACAAACATAAAATGTGACACATATCTGAAAGCATATTTGGATCAACCCACTCATGTGAATCAGCCCCCCCCCCCCACATGAAAATAATAAAGTCTAGATATCGGTCCACGCTCACTGATGATCATTTAGAAGCCTGATTGAGAATTGGCATCAGCAGCTACTGTGCAGACTCCTCCCACCTGGCTGACAGCATTCAGTGCAAATCATCAGAATAGTTGTGGTTCGTTGTAATATGTGAAATGAATATAGTGCGAGTTGTGACCACGGTGTCCATGCGGTTGCCTTTGAACATGAATTTATCAGCAGGTTTTCCAAGGACACGATGAGGCTGAGCTAAGTTTCAGCTTTGTAGGTACTCACGACGACGCCAATCCATCCAAGGTGTTGCATTCAGGTGTTGAATCCAATGTAGGTGAGAAGTACTTAGTTTTTCCAAGATCACGATCAGGAATCACGATGCCAAGTTTCCGCCTTGTAGGTATTCAGTGTGAGAAGTCGTGTGAGAAGTCGTGATGAGCGCATGAGTCAGTGAGGGCTTTGGCGTTTATATATTTATATAATGTACGTCTCATAACCAGGGGCCCAAATATTGATGTAAGGTCATATATTTTTCCTGTGAAAACTGACGGTGCGGTCCAGGTGAAATCCACTCGGTCTAATTGCCCCGCTGTGTGGAGTGGCTCTGCAGCCTGCTGGAGAACAATGGGTCACGCAGGGGTCTCGCTTAATGAAGCAATTTGCAACACCGAGCAAATAAAAGCGTTTTGACTGCAGAAAAAGCGCCCTGTAAAGTAACAAGGAACAAGGTGGTTAATACCGGACCGAAACCCGGATCCTTTAGTCGACGGCCGCCGCAGCCAAAGCCGCAGCCAAACTGCCAGAGTTATCACCTTTATATATGACCACAGACGGAGGAACAGGGCGCATTCGAGCCTCGCGCAGTGGCCGTGGTTTGAGGCGTATGTGAGAGGTGAACGTGTTGAAGTCCCCCCCTCTGTGAGGGCTGCCCGTGTGGTTTCACCAGGAAGTATTGTTATCAGGTTCGCCGCGGTGACCTAACACGACCTGCTGGCTGCTCTGTGAATTAAAGGTGGGAAGGTGAGCATAAGAACGCGCTCATTAATGAGGATCATTTCAGGTGCTTGGCTTCGTCCAAAAGTGGCTCCGCTTTCTGCCAACCGCTTCTCTAAAGGAGGTGCTGGCGCCTGTCTTTTTTCCAAACAATTAATGGTCTCTTTTTTTTGTTTTGAAGACGGATTTGGGTTCAAATACAGTTTGGAATCGACTCCATTTTACCTTCTATGGCTGTGGTTGGCGAATGCAGTGGTACTCAGTGGGTGGGGTGGGGGGGGGGGGGTGTTGGAATTGTTGACCATCACATCTTAAAAAGTCTCATCCAAAACCAACTACTTCTCATTTATTCATTGGATTTTCTGCTTGGGTGGCACAGTGGCTTAGTGGTTAGCAAGTTTGCCTCTCAGCGCTATGGGTTCCCAGTTTTAATCCCAATCTCGGTGGAGTTTCCATGTTCTCCCCATGTCTGCGTGGGTTTTACATACATTTAGTGATGTAGCAGACGCTTTTATCCAAAGTGACTTGCAAAGATCCCAACTTAATGGTTTGGGTCAGAACACATGTTTGATGCAGCACCCTGGAGCAATGAGGGTTAAGGGTCTTGCTCAAGGACCCACATTGGTAACTTCAGTGGATTTAGGATTTGGCTTTTCTCTGGGTTCTCAGGTTTCCTCCCACAGTCCAATGGTCTTCCAGGTAAATGGAATGCTCTAACATGCCCCGTATTGTGTGTGGATGTGCCCAGCAATGGATTGGCGCTCTGTCCTGGGTGTATCGGTCCGAGATGTTCTCCCGTGAATGGGCATGGAGAACCCCACTGCGACCCAAGTAGAGAAATAAGGGGAGATAATGGATGGATCTTCTGCTTAATTCTTAACTAAGTTTGCGATGGAGTTCCTCATGCCCATCGGTGGGAGAACGTTCCGGGCACTAGGCAGAAACACCCAGGACAGGGTGCCAATCTATCACAATGTGTAAGTGTGTCCACTCTCACACACTCAGTATAGGGGGCAATTTAGAGCAACCACTTTACTCTGAATCCATGTGTAACGTCGGATGGAATGACCAGAGACATAAGTTCACCGCAACGAACAGGCCTTACTGCCGACACGACACGTTTACATTACGCTATACTGGGTTTTTACGGCATGCACTCTAAACGGGCCGTGTCCAGTCCCTCATGGCTCATGGCTGGTCTCTCTCGCCGTGGCATACAAGGTTTCTGGTTTTAAAAAGGGTGCACATGCTGCGTAAGCACACTTAATACCCATAATTAAAGTCAATCAGCGACATTTCCCCCTGCGTCCGGCGATCTCGCCACACCATGTTTTTGGACTGTGGGAGGTAAACCCATGCAGACACGGGGAGAACATGTCACTAGAAAAAATAATTTTGGGCGAATGACGCTGGCCGTGGTAGCTTAGTGGTTATTATGTGGGGCTTTCAATCAAAGGATGGAGGTTTGAACCCCCTCGTCACCAAAAATGCCAATGTGACATCATTATGTGTTTATTGTGATTTTCAGTCGTTCCTTTAATGCCAACATGGCACACACCCACCCAAAATGTTACAGAAACCCGTCCCCGTTAGGTCGGGATTTGTAACCACAAACAGCTCACGTCAGGATGATGGGATCCGAATGGGTCAATGCTCCAGCCGCCGCCCACGGCCAGCAGTGGGTCGCACTCTTCCTTTTGGAGGAACCGGCGAGACTGATGGCACTCTGCTGCTGGAGGACAGCGTGGTGGCGATGTTGGCATTGTTAAGTTGGGGCACTTATAGGGTTAGGGCTACACCCCTCAGACAAACCGTGAACCCGGTTTGGAAACCCATGCCATGGTGAAGTAACAGACCTTCACCCGCTTATTTCCCCGAAACCATATACGGCACATTCAGTTTTAATGTGTGTCATGTTGCAGGTGGTGTTTATACGGGTTATCACAGGGTTGCATGCTGGGTATCCAGGTGTTCAGCTTCCACAAGAATATCAGATTTCACCCCCTGGGGGTCGGGCGGGGTCCTCCTGCCCGTCCTGTCCAGGCGTTTTATTAGGAATATCGTAGTAATGAATACGAGGTGAGGAATGTCTTTGAAACCCAAGTTGTTCTTCAGCAACGAGGTTCCATCACAGATCTGCCACCTGCTGTGGGTTTCCCTTTATTACACTGTTGTGTTTCAAAAAAAAAAACAATCATGACCTCATGAGTCATAGAAAGACTTCCTTGCGTTCATTTGGCTGCATGTAACGTCTGATTGATTAACAGTTTCGAAAGTATTGTACTGTACTGTATTCAGAGCAGGGTTTCGACCAACAAGGAGAAAGTTAGAGGTCACATGATCGCCTGGTTTTCCTGCAGCATGGCAGGTCGCTGCCGCATCAGCTGCTGAACGTAAAGGTAATGCATCTACGCACTGTATTATTCATCAACGGTGTCCTGTAGCCTGGCAGCGCTGGAGTTTCAGGTTCGAATCCCAACCTGGGTGGAGTTTCCATGTTCTCCCCATGTCCGGGTGGCGTTTCTTGGCTTTCCGGCCCAAGAACTTCGATTCAAGCTGTGTGTAAGTGTGCTTAGCGATGTCCTGGGTGTATAGGCCCAGTGGCCGAAACGTTCCACTGTGGATGGCCATAGGGAACCCTAACCCCAAGACCTAATATAAGGTACGTCATAAATAAAATGTGTTATAAAACCAGCTGTGTTGAAGGTATGAATGGAGGTCGATACCATTTGCATCGTCGTTGGCCTTCTGGTCCTCCGCCGGTCTCCTCGCGCCGGCGGCACCGTGTCCTGGCAGCGTGTGTGAAGCCTCTTCATTAGTGCTCTCGCTCGCCCTCTGTTCTGCGAGCTGGCACACAGTGTCTCCAGAGAAAACAAGTGCGAGTGAATGTGGGAGAGTAAAAGGGAGAAATAAAACAAACCCCCCAAAGTGAAGTACGGGCATTTTGAACCAACAGCTGGGCAGCCAGACCACAAACACACACACACACACACACACACTAAACACTCTCACCTCCCACACAATCGAACATCTGCTTCCTCGCCCGAGTCGAGCCGAGCAACACTCCGCACCGCCGAAACATTCGCTCCGGCACTGTTTCCGGGCCAGCCGCCGCCCGTACCCTATGGGACCCTCCACCACCGTCCCTGGGTTTGGCGTTCATAATCCAAAGATTCCACGTTCTTCAGTACCATCATGACATCGCCATAATTCACATCGTGTGTATTGAATGTTCTTTGTGTAGTAAGATTTGAACCTATCCCGTATTTCGGCTCTTTGTTTGCACAGCGGTTAATGGTACTTGTGTTGTGGCTAACTTAATAATGCAGCGGTTCTTTAGCATTAGCTTCAGGCCTGATGTTTTTTTTTTCCTGACCGTATTAGTAAAACACTCCCAGACTTGTATTTTTGTAATCCTCCCTTTGTGTGGGTAAGGATCCAACCAGCCGTGTTCTTTCCCTGCTTTCTTCTCTCCCCGTCTGTCGGCCGCGTCACGGCGTTGTCGCTTCGTATTAATTGCTTGTGGTGGCAGTATTTCTAGGTTAAAAGCTGCTGATGGAACTGATATTGATTTCATTGTGGGTTTTTTTTTTTTCAGCTTTTCTTTCCATTCGGTGAAAGTCGATCGTTAAAAGTTAATGTCTTTGTACCTGGTTCTTCCGCGCTGCCAGTTGTAATAGATTTACACAACAGAGGACGGTTTTATTAAAGTGCCCCAATGAGAATGTACCCACCGAACAAGGACAGGATGACGCTTGCGAACGGGTCCGAAAAGAAGGTACGGAGTTTACTCTAGTAGGTACTACGTATATGCTCTTTGGTGAGCATGTAGTGTACACACAACCTCAGAGGAATCTTTACAAATTACTGTAATACAAATATCCCTTGACAGAACAGCCCCTCCCCCTAATCAAAGTCCCACTGTTTGATGTTCAACATAATGATCTCATTTTCTTCCATTTTATTCTATACAAGGGTAAGGGGTGTCTAGGGTGTTGTTCATGCCCATCCAAGGGAGAACGTGTTGGGTGCTGTGCAGATATAACAAGGTGACACACACACACACACACTTAATAGGGGCAATTTAAAGCAGCCTATGTACCTTGAATCCATGTTTTTGGACTGTGGGGAAATCTGGAAATAAAAAACCCACAGAAAGAACAAGGATACTTCACCCACACATAGTAACGATCCATCGTTTGTAATCTAAAGGCATTCATATTATGATCTTAGTCAATATTATAATATTATAGGGATGGGAGCTGAGGGGTTAGGATGTCGGGCCAAAGATAAGGGGTTAAAAATCCGAAAACACCCAAAAGTTGTCAATAAGTTGCCCTTAATCCTGAATGCTCCAGGGGTTCTGTATAGTAGCTGACTGTAAAATTTGTAGGTTGTTTTGAATCAAAAACATACCATCCGCTGTATGACCTAAAATTCTTATGTTCTTTGAACATAAGGGTCCCTCACGAGATACAATGATACTTTGTCAATTCTACTGTATAATTACTGTATAACTTCATAGGTGAAAAGATAGGGGCCACTGCAACTGTGTTCGCCGCCATATTTTAATAAAAAAAAAAAAACTGAATAAGGAATACATTGAAAAAGGTGGAAGATAATACATAGATTAATGGATATCATACAGATAACATACCCTACTGTAATTTAATTAGGTAGTAATTTATGAGAATTGTAGCTGATGCGGTTCTACCAAACAGATGACAGAACACAGTGGGCATTACAGGACCTGTACTCCGTTGCTTTAAATCCTATTTAATAGATCCAGAATCAGATGCAGAGATCCTTTTGGAAACTCAATGTTGGGTCATTTTAACTCATTTCTAAACGATGGTCTAATAAATCAAAAATTGCACAGTCAGCATCTTTAGCTCTAATTATGACCCATTCACTGACCGTGATGTAAGCGACCTCCAGCACCTCCCCGGAGATCCTAAACTCTTTTAAAGGGTCATGATTCTGTGGTGGAGAATTTGTATGTGAAAAGTATTACACATTATGAACTCCTCCCACAATCTGTTCTGACCTGTGGTAACCCCACCTCCAAACGATCCAGAAACCGTATGAATTAAATGAAGTTTTTCTTCAAAGTGAGTTGCATTTGTTTTTCATATCTGACAGATTTAATGCATTTTATTTACTGATCCTCCGGCTTAGTTGCCCGGACTCCTGTGGGTTTGGGGGGGATTTCAGTTCGATAACCTGTAAGCTACTGCGTCAGTCACTAATATTAAAGTTCAAGTCCCAGCTCTGTTACAATTCTAACTTCAATTATAGTATTATTTCGGAAATGACTCGTAAATATCTAACCGTGTTTGTAAAGGCCGTGGAAGCCCCCCCCAGATAAAGATCAAACAGATGGTTTATGAGTCGACCACAGTGGTGCATGCCAGTCTGCGCTGGTGAATTAATTACTCGCAGGACGGGATGCTTTTTCTGTATGCAGACAACATTTTAAACGACACACATTCTGTTTGCACGCGTTTTCCACAAGAAGCCCTCACTATGCGTTTTAACAATGTGATTCTGAAGCATTCTTGTGGAGCTTGCAGCAAACCGGTCCTGTACTTAGAGCGGAGTTTGTGGTCGGCTGGTCGTGTTGGGTTCAGTCGTAAATGATGCTCGTCCTACTTTGAAAAACAAAAGCGATTGGATGTTTTCACGTTGCAGATACCACAGTTTCGTGGCAAGTAACCCTCAGACGGGGGAGTACACCGTGTTCCTGACTTGCTCGATTTGGGTTAATAGTTCGGCTTCCCTCGTGCGCACGTCAGCGCCGCTCTTATTTACCATTAAAGCTCATTTGACTTTATAGCTTATCATACCTTCTCCACGGACTTGGAAAATTGTAATAGGGTCTTATTAGACAGGATGTGACCCGTGTGACCCGACATCATGCTCATTGTATTAAGTAAGGGTTTGGTCTGTTTTTAAAATGGAACCTTATTTGTTCTGGCACAGATTAGTGTTTACATTAGACTGAATTCTAAATCAGTGTAGAATTGGGGTTTTAATATCTCATTGCAGGATTGAGGCATTTGGGAAACAGAACCTTATACATCCATCCATTATCTTCTGCTTAATCCTATACTTGGGTGATGGGGAGGGAAGGTTCCCCATGCCCATCCAGGGAAGAATTTTTCAGGCGATGGACAGATGTACCCATCCAACGCTGGATACGCACATGTAGGGGCCATATAGAGGAAACCCATGTGGACACATGGAAACTCCACCCAGATTGGGATTCAAACCAGCCCAAAGGTATTGTAAGTCTCTAAACTTCTGTCATCCCAGGAGCAGGTTCAGCGGTGGCCTAAACAAAAGATTTACTTTGACATGGAGGTTTGTCTTCTAGTCGTTCTGGGCAAATAATTTACTGAGATTGGGTGCGGAGTGGAAGGAGCAACCAATGGGCTGGAAGTCCGGGGATTTAAATGTTTGTACGTGTGAACGTTCGATTTCAAGTAGTAAAAGGTTTTTTTTTGTCTGGATGGGAAGATTTAAAGGGCCAGATGTGGGCCCAAATGCCCAGGGGGTGCATTTTACATCATGGTACTTGGTACCCTCTCAGCCCTGGATATCCAGCTCCCGATCTGAAGTTTCCATGTCCTCCCCGTGTCTGTGTGGGTCTTTTTCGGGTTCTCTGGTCTTTCTATAGGGTCTGCTTTAAATTGCCCCTATATAGTGTGTGTGCCCGGTGATAGATTGGCGCCTCGTTAGCGTTCTCCCCTGGACGGGCTTGGGACCCCCACCCCCCCC